>CABFWB010007778.1:0-22219 GCA_902151455.1 Timema bartmani
AACTAGGTGAGAGGTGTGCAACTACGTGAGAGGTGTGCAACTAGGTGAGAGGTGTGCAACTACGTGAGAGGTGTGCAACTAGGTGAGAGGCGCGCAACTAGGTGAGAGGCGCGCAACTTAAATTTGGGTAATTTCATTAATGTCTATTCTCACAATTTTAATACTTAATGTGATTGTCTTGGGTATTTATAATAGTTACCGTATATTAATCATTTAATAATTGTTGCGATTCTCTCTCACGCGAACCTCTTGAAATGTTGTTAATTAAATGATATATATATATATATATGTTTCTGTCCAACCCTAAAATTAAGAGCAGTTTACTATAGCGTGAAAAGGTGAAAAATTCCATTTTCTCAAGATCAGCTATAACGATTTTGATTAAAAATCGTATCTAGGCGTTGATTAAGATTATAAACAAATAGCTTTTTTCATTTTCCCCATGAAAATAACTTTTAGGTTCTTTACAGAAGCAAATATTTCTATATCTCCGCAACTATTTGAAATACTAAATAACTTATTATTGTATAATATTAGTACTATTAAAAATAAAAAACTTGTATTTGAAATATATTTGTATACAATCATTAGTTTAGGAGATATTGGCAAAAATATACACATATACAATTTTGTGAGCTCTAACTGTGAAGAGATACTACCTAAGTTTAAGCGCAATGATTCTCTAATGCCATAGAGTAATAAAATAAGTATTTCAAGAAGTTGATGTTTTCCCCTTAACATCTTAGGGGAAATGTTTGTACAGCCCATGGGCGAATTCAGGATTTTCGTGAGGGTGGGGGTAGGGATGCGGGTGCTCCCATCGGGATCGAGTCGTGGTGGGGGGCTCCTCAAGTGGCCAAGTGGCCAAGTTAAAATAGCTTTGCCCTACTAAATAGGTCAAAGACTTGAGTCAGTCATGGTTATGGTTTCTTCTAGTCAGAGGTATACAGTGACCAGACTTTATAGTTGTTCTGTTGTCAACTGACAAGTTACTGAGCTACAAATTACACTTGAATAAACAATTCCAGCCAAAATATGCAGACATTGTGACTGATGTTATCATTCAGAGTCAGTGGTGGCTCGTGTATAGGCACTGCGGAATTGCAGCACCCCATATTTCCACTTGATATCATCGATAACATTTAATAGAATGAGTCCTTTTTTCTTTAATTCTTTCTTTATTTTTGTAGAACAATATATATTCCTTAAGCTTAATGTCAGTACTTCAGTAGCCATCCCCCAGTTTATGAAAAAGATACAAAAATCTTTGTATTGAACTGTGCGCTTCACAGTGCCAGCGACGTGGTGTTTGAATGTTGTGCGCATGCGTACATTGGAGGGGCTGGGGAGGAAGGCGGGACTGCCAGGTAGAGAGATCACTGTTGCTCTCGCAGTGTGATGGTGGAAGGAAGTTTTTTTTTTAACTCAGCGTGTGTTATGCTTAGAAACCGTGTACCATATTATGAATGTCATAAAGTGTAGAAGATTGTAGAATTAGATTATTATTCTGTTTCCAGCTATTCTATTTGATTCATTTTTTTCAGTTCTTTTATTTAACAGAAAACTTTAACTATGGCCTTGCATCCCCAAGAAATAAGTTCTGTGACTGTAAGTGAACTTCAACAGCTTAAGTTTTCACAACTTTCTCTCCATGAGAAAGTTACAGTTAAGAAAAAGAGGTCGTTCAACACCTGATATTTTAATATCTCAGCCAAGCAAAAGCAACAACAAGAAATATATTCGTAGCTTTAATTCTGAATGGTATTAACGGAAAAGTTGGCTTTGCGGCTGTGAAGTAAAAAATGCACTGTTTTGCTTCCCGTGTTTGTCGTTTGGAGGTGATGTACCGTGGACAAAAGATGGGTTTAGAAATATAAACAAAATGAAAGAAAAAACTGAAAATCATGAGAAGTCAAAGAAGCACGTTGATAATGTTGTTTCGCTGTCACTTTTAGGAACCGTAAGTATTAAGGAGAAACTTAGTGAGGCATACAGACTTTCAATCATTGAACATAATATAAAAGTTAAAAAAGAACCGTGAAATTATGTCCAAAATAATAGACTGCATTTAGTTTTGTGGAAACTTTGAAACTCCCTTACGTGGACATGATGAAAAAGACGATTCAGTAAATCCAGGGGTATTTAGAGGTTTAGTAGATTTTGCATATAAATTAGATTCAGATTCGAAGAATCACTTAGAAACCATTGCAGTCTTCAAAGGTGTTTCTAAGACCATTAAGAATGATATACTTGACTGCCTGCTACAAATATACCATGAGGAGATAAGGACGGAAATTAGAAAAGCTTCCTTAGTAGCTGTCATGGCTGATGACACAACAGATGTTTCGGAACACACTCAAATGGTACTTGTTCTACGGTACATATTGAATGAAGAAATATTTTAGCGTTTTTGGGGATTCTTTATTCCAGAAAATCAAACTGTAGATGGCATATTAAAACGTATTTTAGAATAATTAGACATAATTTTTCAAGGAAATGGACAAAAACTGATATCTCAGACATTTTATGGTGCAAATGTTATGAAAGGCAAAAAATCAGTTCAAGCAAAAATAAAAGCATTTTATAGTAATGCACATTTCATTCACTGTTATGCAAATCAACTTAATTTAATAATGAGAAATGCAGCAAGTATTACACGAAACGCAAGTTTTTTTTCTCTAACTGGCTATTCCAACATTCTTCTCAAGATCACCACAACGTGTGTCCATTCTCAAGAAACATATGGACGGCAGCATTCCACGTCCATCCTCTACAAGGTGGAATTTCAATATACGGACCATAAACAGAGTTCATGAAAATTTGCAACCATTAAAAAACTGCCTTACTGAAATTCAGTCAACACCAAATGCAGATCAAACCATTGCAGAATCAACAGGAATTTTAAAATACCTGAATGATGATAGTTTCAAGTTTTGGTTAGAGCTTTTCCATCAGATTATGCCTCAGGTTGAAATAATTTACAACCAAATGCAATCTCGAGAAATTAGTGTGCTTAAAGTTAATGAATATATAACAAATTTAAAAACTGCTATTTTAAAATTGAGAAACTCAAATACTGTGAGAATCCTTCAAAGATACTCATGGCAGAAGCTAAGGAAGTGTGTGACTATATATGTGTTGATATAATGGACAGATATTCTTCCACTAAACACTTAGTATCTGCTAAATTGTTCAACAAGAATTGCTTCACTAAATTTAATAATGAAAATCCCACAAAAGAAATAGTACTGACCACTGAAGCTTATCCCATGATTGACAAAGAAAAGCTTGAAACTGAACTAAAAGTATACTATTGTAGGACTGATATTAATGAATATTGCAAATTAATTGAGCTGCTGAAATTTATCTGGGAAAATAAACTAGATGATGTTTTTAGTGAGATTACGAAACTGATAAAAATCTTCTTGATAATTCCCATGACTACATCAGAGGCAGACCGCTACTTTTCAACATTGAAAAGAAATAAAAACTTTTTTAAGAAGCACTATGAATTCGGAAAACTAAATGCGCTGCAGTACTTTCAATGGAGAAAATTTCCTCAATTGTCATCCAGAGATCAAGAAGAAAATGATTGAAATTTTTTTTCAAATTAAAACAAGAAGAATGGATTTCATTTTTAAATGAATAGATCAAGCTTGAACTGTAACAATTTAAGTTAAAGTAAGTAAAATAGTTTGGTTTTTGTTAAGATTTTATAAAGTTCCTGAATGAATTTTCTTTTTATACAGGTTTTTTTCCTTTTACACAATTTTAAAACAAAAGCTAAAAATTTTCTGGAGCAGCACCCACACTACTTTTAGCTACGAGCCACCACTGTTCAGAGTTAACTATCTCAATTCTAACCAGCACCAAGGATAATGTAGACGATGAATTAAATACAATATTTTAAAAGTGCGAAAAAATAGCTAGAAGCATAGGTTTACAAATTAACTTAACAAGCTTGATTATGGGTGGACAGCAGCTTTATAAAGCAAATGTGCCAGCTGAGAATTCCGAAGAGTACTTTCAGCGTGCAGTTTCCTCCCACGGATATCACTCAGTGACCTCCCAAAAAGTTTCACTAAATACAAAAATATCTTCAGCAGTTTGTTGTATCTCTTACTTACTGGTGTATGTGTGTCTAAAATAGATGTAAATTTTTTTGTGTGAAACTAGCTGATTTTTTACACAAATGTCTTGAATGGCATTGGGATTAACTCTTTGACAGCCGAGTTTGATCTGTGGTATAATAGATTCTAGAGTAGTGCTACATTAAATGTGAGCGCTAAGACATTCACTAGAAGGTATATTTGTATTGCCAAAAAATGCAATTGATTCCTGGAATATATGTAGCACAGATTTTTCCCATATTTCATGTGCTTTTAACAATCTTTTCATCTTTGCCTGTTTCTACTAGAAGCTTGAAAGAACGTTTTAACTTTGGGAAGAGTCAATGCTTAGGCTACTTAAGGGTTACAATGTTTTAATGGTCTCGCCAATCTGAACATTCACAAAGAAATGTCTCAACTCGGAGAACGTAATTGACATTTTGGTGCAGAAAGGACCAAGAAGACTGAACTTGGTTTAAAAAAATTTGAATATCAAATAAAACGTTTTTGCTTTACTGTACCATTACTAATGTTATTTTTAATTATTGTTGTACAGTTTGAATAAGGATAATAATGTTGTAGTAACAATTTTGGATTGAAACAAAAATCAAAATATCATTATCTCCAAATGGTCATTTGGTGTGTTCGTAATCCCTAACCTTTCGTTTAAAATGATTCGCGGTGAGGATTAAGCTTTAAATTCTGCTCTATGACTCTGTTTATATGTAACTCCTCCCTAAACTAGATTTCAAATAACCCCCAAGATCATAATCCTGGATGCGCCACTGCTTACATGGATACTTAATAAATTTGATGATACCACATTAATTTTGCAATCGAACACTCTTACCAGGACGAGGCTTTATGGGACAACCCAACGATTTTCTATATCTAACGCTCAAGAACAGATTGGGGCCGAACGCTGTCCATTATCGGGACTCCATAGGTATTTGGAATATCCGTCATCCCCCTCGTTGCAATCAGGAAGATGCTCGATTTAAATATCTGCATGGGCCATGTATCATATTGTGATAAATTACACTTGTATTCTGTCGGAGTTCGATGTTATAATCCGGGCTCTCCAAACTTAACACCAAATCTATATGGTCTGGTCTGATTTTTGTCTGAAATCATAACGCTAGCTTCGCTTGCGGCAGTACTCGCTTTTTAAACTCCAAAGTGTAAATAAAACACTTGCATTGCCTTTAAATTCACTGCTCATCTCCTTGAAGAAATAGATAATGTTTAAATCGATTGTAGCCTTTAGAGAATAATTCAAACTAAAATAAAAAAATACCGCATTCAAATCTACTAAGTGATTCTCTAGTTAGTTATAAGTGACCATATACTTACAGAAATTATCCTTGATAAGAATCTGTGAATTTAAAGTGACCAACTAAACTAAATTATGATTCCATTTAGAACTTACTATTAAAATGTATTCTATAATTATTCTTTGGATTTGGCTACTGGGCTATACAGAAAAAGAATGAATTATATATTAAATAGAAGAAATAATAATTGATCATGCGTTTTAAGACAAGTTATGTGATAAACCCAATAGTATTTGATTGTTTTTATTTATAAATAGCCTAAAACCATCCCAATAGAGATCTATATAATACAGAAAAAACTTCATCGCAATCATTTAAGAGGTTTCATAAATCTTAGGCAACAATCATTCAATCCAACACTCTTTTTTTTAAGTAGTAGATGTGTATAATTATATATATTATTTTTACGTGTCTCATAAGGTGCCATCGCATACCTCAGGTTGAATAACTCTTCATTAGGCATACATAGGTAGGCGCCTAGGGCAAAGAGGTCCCAGGGGCACATTCTAACAAAAGGTAAGCTATTTAGTAGTTGAATGGTAATTATTTAAATTAAATATTCTAATAAACATTTCTAAATAAAGAAATAATAGTATATACATCTTTTATCTTAAATCAAGAATATATTCGTAATGAATATCTAGCCCGAAACACTGTGAAAATCAAATCGTTCATGAAAACTGAGAACGATTAGATCTAAGTACCAAATCCCACACACATTGGCTTCTTCCGCAATAGATTCTGCCTTAAAAACATGAGTGAAAAATGACCCTGGAAGTGGGAAGATTCCTGGATAGTTCAGGGATTAGAGCATCGGTGTACTAAGCCAAAGGTGCCGGGTTTGATTCCCGTGCCCAAGTGTCTTTTTCAATTTAAAGAATAAACATATAAATTGAACGAATTCTAATCATTTTAATTCTACTAAGGATATCAAGCCAATGAGAGGCAGGGTGGTGGATAAATAGGGTAAAGAATACTACTGGGCCAGTAATTTTAAGTCTCATTTAGGTTGTATGAAACCCTTAGGCCGGTCCTGCGTATCAACATATAGAATAGTATGATTTGTTTATAGTAGCAGTTACTAACCTTAATTCCACTCCCGTCAGCTTCAAGGTATGAAATTAGCGATGGATCTATCTCGCACCTTTGATAAAAGCTGCTCAGCAAACTAGTCAACGGATATTCCAGTGGGACTATGTAGCCTGCTTTCCTGTCACCGCAGCAGTCAAATTGGGTATGCACAATGGAGGCGTAGATCCGTTTAGCATACTTCGCTTTTTGTAGGAACATTACTACTGAGGCTTCACTCCGAACATGTCCACTTGCTATTAATAAAAACCCATGTTATAATTAAATATAAATCTACACCGAAAATTTTATTTAAAACAACAATAATTATATTAGAAAATATTTATTCATTAAAATTAAAATAACTGAAATAAATAGTCTACTTGCCTTGGTATTGGAGCTTCTCTTTTCAAATTGAACTATATAGAATATATATTTTTTATCAAATTCAATAATTTAATATGAATTTTAGAATTAAGTTTCGTATAATGTGATTCTAAATTTATGTAGAAAATTTATCAACCAGTTTTATTTATCGTCCTGGAAGGTCGTGAAATATTAAAAATAAAAGGACGCATCATCAACACAGTAAAAATACGCAGATGATCCAGCATGCTGGCCAAAAATGAAGAAGAGTGGCAGGAAATGACCGACCTGCTGGTATAGAGAGGGATAAGACATGACATAGAGATCAATATTGAGAAGTCAAAAGGGATTAGGATTTAAAAACACCAATAGCTGATGAAAATCAAATTTGGAAAGCAAGAGTTGGAAAGCAAAGAGCTATTCAAGTACCTGGAAAGTCTGCTGATAAAGGATGCAAACTGCACCAAGGAAATAAGGCCAAGAATTGTCAAACCCAAGGAATCCTTCTAAAGGAAGAGGTTACTGCTGACAGAGAAGTTGAGTTTGGAACTGAAGAAGAAAATGATTAAAAGCTGCATTTGGAGCATCACACCATATGGGGCAGAAACTTGGACTCTTAGGAAAATGGAAAAGAAATACTTGGAGATCTTTGAAATGTGGTGCTGAAGAAGATCTGAGACGATTGTGTGGAGAGACAAGGTGACAAATGGAGAAGTCCTCAGAAGAGTGGGTGAGAAGAGAAATACTTTTGATGTGTTTCTTCGGTACAAACAAACCGAATCAGGAGAAACTATCCTCTGCATGATGTACTAGAAGTTGGCAGCACCACTAATGGCACAAATTCTGAAACCTATGCCAATATTTAGTGCTGAATTTGTGTCACAAGAATATTCTTTCCCCATAATTGGTGCCACAATAGTTTCTGTAAAAATACCTAAAACGATAAGTTGTGTTAACACCAAGTTGTAATGGCCAGCATTCACTTCAAGCCTAACTATAGTTTCTCTCCCATGTACACCCAGTGACGTATTAGTGATATTCAACTGGAGCCCACAAGAAATTCAAAGTAATAACAAAGCTTGGACAAATATTTGAGTATATAACCTATGACCATAGATTAAAAATCTAAAAATTAGTAACTTGAATATAGATGCTTAATATATTGATAAAATAATTTTTTAAATAATTTTTGTCCTCGGTTATTAAATGTTGATATTTTTTCAAAGTTTTTAAACAATTCATAATGAAAATTGTGTTATTTATTGATATTTTTATTAACAAAACCATTTCAATTATAAAATATACTTTTGGGATGTGGAAACAAAAGTATAACCTACTTAGGTGGTAGAATGATACTAAGCCTCTAGACTGGCAACAATAATGAGAAGATCAGGGTTCGAATTTTGGTCAGGTGTATTGAAGGTGTTTGTTTCAAAATGATTTTACACTCCACCAAAAGGCAAATTCGTGTACACTTCCTCTAAATTTAACCTTTTTAATTCTGAACACACTAGCCCAATTAGTACATATGCATATGAAACCCGAACGTGGTGCTGATAATATGACAATTATTATTATTTCAAATTCATCTATTGTATTGCTTGAATGCAAACAGTTTATTAATTTGAGGTAGGCCTATCAGTTTCGGATTTAAGTCTTGGTTTCTGCCACTGGATTATAGGATTGTATTATTTTATACCAAGGAAGAAATTGTAATGGAATTTCGGGAAGTTGGATTGGGTGAAAGTGTTGTGATAAACAAAAATACATGAGCAATGCCCTAAAACTGGGTTCTTAATTCATTGTGATAATTTCTTCACATACCCTTGACTTTTAGCAAATATAAAAATTAATATAATTGGAAATATAGTTGAGAAAATAAAATTCGAAAACTCACTACTAAAAGAAGCCATAATTTAAATAAACATTGGTAGTTTTGATGCCTGCTTTGTCGTAAAAGAGAATATGTGTGCTGTAAGGTGGAATTACAATTTCGTGGTTTCAATGTCACTGGTAAGCGTTACTCATCTGCACACCATAGTCAAATTAATATTTTTAGCCTAGTTTAGCAAGATAATTAAACCGCTACATGAGAGGAGTAGGTCAATTTGATTCAAATATTTCCACATAATAATAATAATGAGAGGGGAAAATGGTACTAATCAGTCCTATTTTTGACTATTAAATGTGTGATAAACTGATAAAACATATCATCTATTTACATGGCTGCAACTTTGATACATGCGATGTTTGTCAGCTCAGAGCTTTTCTCTAACTTCCCGATAAGGTAAAAAGCTGAAAATTGGCACAATAATTACTTAAGTGTTGAAGTTACCTAGCAAATTAGTAAAACTTACATTTTTGTAAGGGCAGTTTACTTAGGTAGGGATTCAGCACAGCACAATTACATGGCTAGAGCTATATATATATAGTTTTGACTTACGGAGAATGCCATCTTTATGAGAAAAATCCGAAAATGAAAAACTAAATTGCAGTAACCTATCAAAGAACCATGAATACAAATCACGGTACCTCCCATTTAGAAGAATCAAAAAATAGATCAAAATAACAGATAACCAACTTTATGCAAAATTCAAAATTACTGTGCCTAATCACTATTTGTATATCAATGTAAAATGCTACTGATCAAAACCAACGTTATGCTTGAACCAATATGAATTCACTTTAACGCAAGGTAAAAAAATCTATTTATATATTTTGAAGCAATAACATAATTTTATTAATTCCAAGCAAAAGGTTAAATATCGTTTGCATGGTAACAGGCCTGATTTATATTATGGTTATGGATTCTGACAATTCATGACTTCATATATTAGACGTGCCTGACTTTCCAACTTTGGGGGACGGAACACACATTATTGTTCATCACTCCTTCAATAGACACTTAATTTGTAACATAAGCAGAGCCCAATCTAAAAATACCCGTTAAATACTTAGCAAAATATACAAAATACTCTGTTTCAGTGCAACCTTAGTATTAATGCAAGATTTTTATTACATCCGATATTTAAATAGCCCTAAATATTTCACAAATAGTTGTTCAATATTTGAAAATTTTTAGACAGAGGCCCACTTACAACGTAGCTGTATGTTATGTTTAAATAATTAACACCTAATTCAAGTGAGCATTGCCTTCACCGAACACCTTATTTATTCCTTCTTTAACTTACTTATTCTATGGCATTAGGAATTCGAAATTTCTTCAAATAACCAGGGTTAGCATGAAAAGATTTAAAGCTATAAAAGTAATTATCTTAATATTTATAGTAAAGTATGTTTCCTTTAAAAAAGGCCTATACCTTTATAAAATAGCTATTATAAAAATAGTGTATTTATTTATTCATATAAAGAGTAAAAAAATTACTAATTTTGATAATTTCACTTAAAATGCTTTACTTACTTTATGACACTAAGAACTCAAATTTCATTGCCGCCATCTGTCCCTATCTTGAGCTATTTATACCCAGTCCAACACATTAAACCCTATTTCTTTCAGGTCCATCCTAATGTTATCCTCCCATCTGTAGCTGGGTCTTCCCACTGTTCTTTTACTATGGGACTGTCTCACACACATAAAGATGTTAAAGAGAAGATCAGAATGTATTATATTATTTCAACAAATTTGTGTATATAATTAAAGGCTAGTAAGGAAATGGTTTTAGAAGTGAACGCTGATAAAATATTAGTAGTACTTTGAACAAAAAGTGCATTTAAAAGAAAAATCGATAGATATCTAAAAATAAAAAAATAAAAAAGATGTATTATTATTATTATTAGTAGTAGTAGTAGTAGTAGTAGTAGTAGTAGTAGTGGTAGTAGTAGTAGTAGTAGTAGTAGTAAGTAGTAGTAGTAGTAGTAGTGGTAGTGGTAATAAGAGTAGCAGTACTGCCAGTACTGTATTATTTATTTTCATAAAAATCCCATTTTAGACATCGTTGAGTGTGCCCTTTATGAACGTTCACAACATATAATTTGAAATAGTTAAAGATTTTACATATTTAGGAACAATTTCAACTAGAGTTAAAGATATTAGATTGGAAATTATGAAAAGGATAAAGTCGGGAAATGATTGTTACTACTAGGTTTGTAAATTATTGGCGTCTCGTTTGCTGTCAAGGAATGTAAAACCCATAATATACAAAACCATAATTTTACCGGTTGTCGGCTAAACGGGCCATTAAGCTCGGAACGGCAGCCACCTGTTTTCGTCCACCCTTTTCAGTTTTTTCTTCTTAGGGCGTTGTGGTGGTGTAAGTGGTTGGGGTACGGGGGTCGGATCTCTAATGGGTGCCAAACGTTTCGGATTTGCAATAAATTCTTTCGGGACGTTTATTTTTTGAAGCGCCGTGAGAAATTCTTGCCACCCAGACGGCTCGCTGTGTCTTCTTGCTCTGACCAGATCATTGACTAAATCCACAATGTTAGATCCACGGAGAGGTGTATCGTGAAATACTCACTTCTCCATTTTCGTCCCAAGAGATACCACCCCTGGAATTTATATGTTCTAGTAGAAGCTCGGCTTTTTTACGTGCCTGTATTGGTACAGTATTGAGTACAGCTGCGATGGGAAGTACAGACACTTCAAGGGCGGTCGCGGTGGTGGTGGTATTTTCAGGTGGTAGAGGGTGTTGACTAAATTGCAGATAGCGCTGTAGCACTTGTTGGTATAAAGTCCATTCAGACTTGTCGTCAAGTTTTGAAGCAAGGTTTTTTTCCATTTCCTTGTCCAGCTCGGAGACCACTAGATTTGTGGTCGATGCTACTTGTTGGTGGTGTTGCTTGTAATGGTGTAATGTTTCCGGGGACACCAATATCGTCTTTTTCGTGTGCTTCATTATCTACTTGTTGAATAAGGAACCGAGGACACCGCTGATTAATGGAACTAAAAGTAAGGGCAGGAACGCTCCTCCTTTCTTAACGAGTAGCCTTCTCTTCTTCTTCCAGCACTCTCCTAGTTTGACCAGCTTGCCCAGCACCTGCTTGTGAGCACGTAACTTTGTCTTCTGCGCATTTTTCAACGCCACCCGCCATTTTAAAGTGTTGTAGGCACACTCGCAAACAGAGTCAATCAGTTTCTTGTCGGCCCTTTTCAACAAAGCGACACGTTGCTGCGGGTTGATGCGATGCATCGCACGCAGCAAGGGGGCTTGCTTCAGCACTTTGGGACTCATGGTTATGAAATGATCTGTAATCGGGACGTGTCGGTGTTTTTTTTAGCTTTTTTGTGGTGGGTCACGCAGCACCCGACATTTGTGCGGGTTCTATATCCAAACCATTCGGGTGTACCTTGCTTGAAATCTAACAATATATACCACGTGGGGAGTACTTATAGCGTCAGCGTAAGCCTCCTGTAAAATACGGGGGTTTTCAGGACAGACTTGATATGCAAAGTGCTGAATCTGAGCTTTATCCCTGGGATTTTTAAAAAGCATGATATAATGTGCATTTAAGGATAAGTCTCTTTGGCCCTTGCCGTGATGGAATATATTTTGTGTAAGGTACATGACGCTAATATTTTGATGGTGGAATCCTTTGGTGAAAAGATCGACGACAACTTCGTTGGCTTCACGCATCAGATCGTCAAGGATAATCAGCTGTGGAGAGTCATTACAGGTGTCATCCATTTCCGGTAAACCCTTATAGAATATGACGTGGGGACTTGATCCGTCTTGTTCGAATCCTGTTGCTATAAAGCATAATACCAGCTGATTTTATCAAATTTAACGTCACACATTGTGGCCAAGTGATGGGTAAAATCGGCTACAAAATGTGACTTTCCACAACCGGAAGGGCCGCTGATGATGGCCGAAAATGGATGTTTCAATTTGTCCATAATGTTTGAGACCGAGCTTATAAGATAAATTAACTTATATTTATAGAATAGGAGGGAGTGGGTGTAGACGTTAAAACACAAACATAACAGTTTTTATAATATTTATTTACACATAGTGAAAAGTATACATTGAATATATCTCATGCCACGAAAAGTATACTTGGAATATTTATTTACACAAATCAAAGTCTTTAAAAATTTATCTCACATAATTAAAAATATATTTATTTACACAAATCAAAGTTTTTTTTACAAATATAACCCACACCATGAAAAGTATACTTGGAATATTTATTTACATAAATACATTTTTTCTTACAATACTTGAAATAATTATTTATACAAATTAAAATGTTTTTTACAAGTATATCTCACACAATGAAATGTATAATTGGAATATTTATTCACAAAAAATTTGTATTTATAGAATATATATTATGGAAACAATAATTAATTTCTTGAGCTAGTAGCGGGAATAGTGGCCTTGGTACTAATTTATAAAGTCCAATTTAAAGAGTATTTGAATATATATGTACAGATGGTTTCAATTTAAATCAAACAAATTTGACTAGAATTAAAATACATACAAACAACTAACTCAATTTGACTAGAAATAGCCAGGTAGGTGGAGGTTTATACTGGCGGATAAAAAAAAAAAAAGTATCCATAGTGAATAAAAAAAATCAATAAAAAGATGATTGTTTACATGCAGAAAAAAATAGGAAAAAGTCTCAAATTTTTGAATAATGGTATGTCAGTGGAACTGTCTAGAGTGAAAGAAAAAAAAGACTATTCAGCCCGTCTAAATGATCACCTTTTAGTCGTGGCGAGCGCGTTTACAATGACTCTGATACCCAAACGGCAATGTATTATAATCATCGGCTATCCGCCGTTTGGTGTACACCGGCCGGTAGACTTTATTCTGCGAAACGGTACATACAGTCGCAAGACCTTTTCTTATAATTTTGTGTGGTATCTGTATGTATTTTCCGTGGCCTGTTCGGTGACCATCGATTTTTAAACGTCAAAATTAACGTCGTTCCAGTTGCCGTAGTTTATGGTGATCCCGCGAACCTTACATACCTTTTTTTTTTTTGGCAGGATCGCCACCAACACAAACTTGGTACGCGTAATTCTTGGGACCAACAGATACAAAGGCACTAATGTAGCTTCCCGGACCGTAATCTTGAAGTTCGTCAGTGAGGTCACCTAAAAAGTCTCCGGTCGGTGGNTGTAGCACGCCACCGCCACACTCGTGTTAGGGTTAGGGCGCAACGCGTTACGCGCATCCTTGTAATTGAGGAACATAACCACATCATTAACATCAATGACGCTGTCCACGGTGATGTACGGGTCCGTCAGGTACTTGTGGATGCCCTGATAGTCGTTGACAATAGCTACGTGTGATAAATCGAGTCTTTGCCCAAACTATCCCCAGAGCGAATTTAAAATGAGATTAGCCAGTGTATGGAGACCAGGGTTTTTACAAACAGAGATGAAATCGAATTTTACCCCCTCCCTTTCTTCATAATTTTGAATATAAGCTAACGTCTCATCTTGAGAGGTACACCACTCTGGCCATCCGCTGGTTTCTTGTTTGATTTTCGAAAAGTATCAATGTACCCGTGAAAAAATCCGCCAGAACGTGTCTGACGATCGTAAACAGATACATTGTGCTCCAACATTTCGTGTACGACTTCAACGGTGTAGCCTTTCTTGACGGCTTTCCAAATCTCGTCAATCACCCAGACGCCTATCAACCAGCGATCTTTTTTGTCGTTGTTCTGACACGCCCCTTAGTTTTTTTCCTCCCCGCATTTCCTGCACAAGATGAACATTAACATGTCGTGTATCCTTGTAGGCAATACGGGCACGAATAAATCCAGTGTAGGAGTCACGGTAGGTTTGGCTATACCTTCTACTTGATCTATAGACGTACAATTTGGTTCCAAGTGAATTTTGGGGTGGCCGAAGGGATATATTTTGTACTTGCAAACGTAAGGATACAACGAACACACATCCAAGTACTTTATCTTCTCTCCACAACAAAGGTCTGCTTCGTGGAAGAGTTTGATACAATTTGTACACCCGCCAAAGAATGCGTCCCTAGGACTGAGTGGCTCCTTGCTATACACCTTGTGCTGGAGTACAAATTGTTTCAAGTCCTTGTCTGTACGTTTCATCGCATTAAACGTACACTTCCACATCTCTACGACCGTGTAGCCGGAATTCTTAAACTTTTCCACGCAAGCCATGGTCGCTTCATAGCGCATCTACATGGTCTCGTGGGGGCTGTGTTTGATAGGGGTGGTCCTGTAGGGATAAATGAGAGGTTACCCGTGCCAATAACATCCCAAAACTGGAAGACGGTGGTGGTATCTCCAGCTTTAACAACGTCATCTACACGTCGCCCTAACACATATTCCTCACGGCTGTTACCCGCATGAAGGATAGAGACACCACGTTGGTTGGCCTCCCAGCAGAGCCATTTTACGGTGACGTGCGACTGTTTCCTTAAGGTAACTTTGGCGGTAAACCAACATGGCCACTCCTGCGATCGTACACGCCTCTCTGAAAGGATCCACCTTTGCTTTTTCCATAAGCATGTCTCTAAACTTTAGGCAGGCCTTCCGTAAGATTTTTACATCTTTCAGGCAAAACAGTTCCAACGCGGTTAAATTCAAAGACATAATTTTCTTTGACCAACGCGTCATACCACTTCTCAAATTGCTCCTTTCCCTCAACCAACATCTCACTGATGCAATTGTCCTCCTTTGGCGGCACGGGAGCCCTATATCCCGCGTTTTCTTTTTTATTGAAAAAATGGGGGAAATGTCCCTTGGCCAAAGACTCGTCCAAGCCGAATATTTTGAGCATCCTGGACAACGACATCGGGAGGAAGTTCAGTGAGTCAATAAAATGGAGCGGGCCGTAACGCATGGACATGATTTTCCCACCGTTCATTATGAGCTCTGGAGTCCATATTTTTACCTCCATCATATATTTTAAGATGAAACTCCCGTCATAGCCTTTTGATTATTCCCGATAAGGGTGATATCCTTAAATGTTGATTTAATTTTTTCTATAAATCCGACAAATTCGGCCATTATGGTATCACCCTTGAATATGTGAACCCTATTGCCCCCGCATTCGGTGTAATGATGGTCATTTAAATTGATATGAAGGCAGGCCTTGCAGCACGTCTGCACGGCACAGAGGTTAGGCTCGTGCAAGTTCGTGCTGACCGCACTTTGAAGAATCGTTTCTTGTCTGCATTCAAAATTATAGAATACAAACATGAAATTACTCTTTTCCAAGGACGGCTTGGATGGGGCTTGCTTCATGTAGCAGAAATTATCAAAAGGACGATGGGTCTCGCATACTCTACAAAAAGTCTCATAACACCTATGTGAATAATTTGAATTATCCAATCTGAAAAATTGCCCACATACCTCACAAAGCTTTTCGAAATCACAGACCGACATGTGATCTGCAAAAACCGGGTCGTTTATGGTTATAAAAACAAGTCTGGTTTGTGAACCAACGCCCGTAATCTATACAGATCACAGTTCGACCTACACTGTAAATCGCTTTAGCGTAGCACTTTTTACACGTGGTTTCAAATTTGTGCTCGTTCTTTGTGTTGAACGGCACACGGCACTCATGGCAGAAGTACGAGCACTTAAACGCGGCTGTCAAGGATATTATGACATCAAAATGGTTTTGCTTATCGTCATGAAAATACAAATCAAGGTATCTTTAAAGGAATGTTCGGGAGGAGTAGGCCCCTCATATAGGACATGCCTCCCCCAACGTTCCCTGAACACAGTGATTTTGTATTCGGAGAGGTATGTTTGAAATTATTTCAGCTTGGTGAATCCACCACCTTTCACAAGACTCACACTGGCATTACGGCATAAACCTTCTGCCTGTTATTTTTGAATAAGACGACCCATTTTGATCTGTTTAACGGTGTTCACATCCATGCACCTTAGTTCTCATTTAATGTCAGACACAGCCTTGGCGACAACCAATGCATGGGCAAGACAAAATGTGTTGCCTCCATTATGTATCGTAATAATCTCTTGGTTTTTACGGCTATATGTGCTAGCGAAAGAGAGTTTATCACATCACTCCCGCGCGGCTCCTTAAAATGGCTGAGTTTAACGTACATTGGGGCCGTTCTCTAGAACAAGCTATTAATCTGCAACACGCGACTTACGTTATCGAGCATGGCTCGAGTGTCTAACTGATCCGCCCTCTTAAAAGAGATGAATACAGGATTTAACGTCGAGTCCATGCTGTTCAAAAGTAAGCCGACATGATCGTCGGCACTAACACCATAGTCCTGCAGCCGATTGAGCAAATTAGTAATTTGCTCTTCAAGCCAGCTTAATGCGTCACGATCGCTTGCTGGAGCACCAAGATGTACGGTAATTTCCCTACCAGCATAAAAGACACGCCTTAATTGTTTTATTCTCTCCTCGACGATTCGAAGAGGGAGGCCTTGGTTTAAAGCTCCACCTACCTGGTTTACCGGGCCACTAATTTCAGAAGATGGTCCCACTGTCGCCGCCGCCAAGGGTTGTGGGAAGACCGTGGCCTCCATCTGCCTCGCCGCAGCCAGGGCTAGAACACCGTCTCCCTGTCTTGGTGGGGGTGCTCCTGTGGCGGCGTGAAGGGGTCTCACAGCCGGCGGCGGCGGGAGGATAGAGTCGTGATTTTTAGCATAAAATTGAGCTATAAAACACAAGCACGTGTCAAAGTAAACACTTTAAATATAATTGTTCCAAACATAAGCGTATTTTTTTTCTCTTTAAAATGATACCACAATATATATATTACATTTGGTATTAATTTTTTCTAAACACAATTGCTTCAGCTATAGATAGAGTCCAGGACAGTTAATTTATCACTATGAAGGGTTAAACCTACATTTTCAAGCAAACAGGAAAACGAACCCGGGACCCTTCGCAAAGTGTAATTGTAATAAAATGAACTTGAACCATTGGACTGCTACAAATACACTTCAGGGCAGTTAATTTATCACTATAAGGGTTAACCCTACATTTTCTAGCATACAGGGAAACGAACCCGGGACCCTTCACAAAGTGTGTGTAATAAAATAAACTTGAACCCTAGGACCGCTACAAATACAGTCCAGGGCAGTTAATTTATCACTATGAAGGTTTAAACCTACATATTCAAACATACAGGGAACCGAACCCGGGACCCTTTGCAAACTGTGTTTGTAATAAAATGAACTTGAACCCTTGGACCGCTACAAATACAGTCCAGGGTAGTTAATTTATCACTATGAAGGGTTAAGCCTACATTTTCAATTAGACAGGGAACCGAACCCGGGACCCTTTGCAAAATGTGTTTGTAGCAAAATAAACTTGAACCTTAGGACCGATACAATTACAGTCCAGGGCAGTTAATTTATCACTATGAAGGGTTAAACCTACATTTTCAACCATACAGGAAAACGAACCCGGGACCCTTCGTAAAGTGTGTGTAATAAAATAAACTTGAACCCTAGCACCACTACAAATACAGTCCAGGGCAGTTAATGTATCACTATCAAAGGTTAAACCCTCATTTTCACACCTGTCTGGAATCAAACCAGGGTCCCTTGGCTCGGCAAACAAACCAATTATCATGCGCAAATATATAGGATTTGTCTCTCTCTCATTTTAATTATCGGCTAAATCAACAACATAATTTCTCCTGCCTGTAAGAAATATCTGTAAACTTAAAACACATAATTTCCCCCTTTAAACCGTATAAATGGTCGAAACAGGCTTTCACCACCATCTGTTGATCCGATAAGAAAATACAACAACACACTAGTCATGCATGAAATAAGGTATTGTGGAGAAAACATGCCTTTACACAAATTGGTAAAAATATAATTATATCGATGATAGAAAGTGGTCAGAATTAGGTTTACTATCGGTGGAAATAATTTTGTTTTAAAATTAAATAAAAACAATTGTTACAATTCCCAGTCTAAACACCGAGGGATTTTTTATTCATAAAATTTTAACACTAGTATATCCACAAACCCGATACGCTTGCTGATAATTTATCAAGCCGACATTTTTAACCGTTTCGGGAAACGAACCTCGGACCAATAGTTTACTATAGAGACACGCTATCGAAAGCGCTAAGGTGGTAGCTGAATATTTGATCCAGTACATTGCAAACGTGGCTAAAGTGACAGTTATAATTTTCTCTCTCTTTTCTTCTTTGCAAGAGCTAATATTCTCGAAACAGCCAGCTGACAAAATGCGCGAAACAACAGTAGTTTGGGGGAAGAGAGGACGTGGATAACTCTTGCCTAATAAGCTGTATAGTTCCATCCTAGGGGCTATATATTATTGTTACTTGTATACGGTATTAAAATATATAATGGCAAACTTACATATCAGCTGGTCTATCGCGTCCAATTCACCCCAAACATCAGGGATCGCATTTCCGCAGGCGTCGGTATGGTACTGGGGGACGTAGCCTGCCTGTGGTGGCGCGAAGAAAGTGGTGCCTGGCAAAGCACCGACCTCTTCTAAGAGGTGCACTGGTACAACCCCCATCGCTTCGCCGCTTTCAAGGGGCGACGCCCGCACAAACTCCGCTAAACCCTCTGCCGGCGTCACGTGGTCCCTCAGGCCTACATCCAGATTATATGGATCCCAGTAAACTGAAATTTAATAAACACATATTAATAACTATCCTGGAAACAAACCCACTGACAATTCTAAAAATCTATACCAGGAAGCTAATTACACTTGGACCAGTCGCCATCCTCCAGGAAAATTCCGTCCTCACTAAAAAAAGCTAGAGGGTCCGGGTTATCCGGCGCTACCGGCGCTGCAGGTGGTGCGTCTTCTTCTTCTTGACGGTCTGTCAAAGGAACAAATACCGCTGTACACCAAAGACGTGATAAGCAAAATAGTAACCATTAAAATATACAAAACGCTTTTAAAACTTACATGAATTTATCCAATTTTCCAGTGCATCGAAACTCATTTTGATGTTTGCCGCTCTCAATTATTAATCACAATGACTGAATGTAATGATTTCAAGGTCTATTTATAGTCGCTTCAATGGGGGTGTGCGCCACATGAAAGGTGGCGCGTGCCACATGAAAGGTGGCGCCTTCTCATTGGTAGAAAATATTGTTTCCGCATCGGAGACTGCCCGGTCCATGTAAATACCGTTATCTCTCATTCGTGGTAAATCTTTCGCAGAGGATGGACGCCTTTCTCCAGTGCTGTTTAGGGTGGATCCAAGGACATTCGGTCGTGTTTTGTTTTTCCAACATTGCAAATACTGGTATACATCTCGCCCTGTGACGGAAGGAGGTAGAGGGTTCGAGTCTCTACAAGAACGACAAACGCTAATTACTTCTATATTGTTGAGCCAAAAGTCCCTGGTTCGAATCCCGTCAATGATATCTAGCCAGAGTAAGAATAAATAATAAATTTGACTATTTTCACATTTCAACCAGCTATATGAAAATACTAGGTGATAGAACTGAATGTATAACAGCTAATATGTTTATGATTGTAGAGCTTTGAAACCCTATATTAGCTCCATGTCATGATTTTTTTACCGGGAGATCAGTGCTTCTCAGTCAGGTAAACTAGGGGTCTGGTTCAAATCCCGTCAATGATGCGCAACCTGCAGAGTAGACAAACGCTAATTTCACCTTTTCAAACCCTGACAAATGCATGTGCACATTTCTCAGGGTCTCGCCACGACTAAAAGGTAATTTTAGACGGGCTGAATAATCTTTTTTTTCTTTCACTATATACAGTTTCGCCGATAAACCATTTTATCAAAGATTTTAGCTTTGTTTTCTGCATGAAAACAAGCATATTTATTTTTTATGTACCTGGTATACCTTTTTATCACCCAGTACAATCCTTCACCTAGCTGATTATTAGTTTTTTATTTAATTCTACTCAAATTTGTTTATTTTAAATTGAGTGTACTCCTTAAACTGGACTTTGTAAAATAATACTGCAGCCATTATTTCCACTACGAGCTATCCTCTACACCTATACTTCAGTATATTTTTTACATCCTGGAAGGTAGATATCTTTTCACCCCTCACAAATCCTGCGGCCTTCTAGTTCGAGTTTCTACCAAAAGATGGCTGTAGCTTCTAGAAACAGATAGCGTGGGCATCTCGAAATCATCAATTTGACACTCTGGTGAGGGAATTTGATATTGTTTTGAGCTGGTTATTAACAAGAGATTATTATTTGATGAGATCCGAGCTCGAACTCCGTATCAATGATGGAGTATTCATAAATAATAGCTTTGGCTATTTACATCCTGGTAGGTAGCCATCTTTTCACCCCTCACAAATCCAACGGGCTTAAGAGGGCTACGATCTCTGCGGTAAAAGCACTTGGGAGTGGGGGAAAGCACAGCTGAACCGGCGATGGGCCAAGCGGGTTCTGGGTTCATGAAACTTTAACAGTCCGTTGGTACTCTCTTTCAATATTGAGTCACTGAGACATAAAATTTTCCACGTCCAAAAAGAATTTATTATAAATCCGAAAAGTTTGGCACCCATTGGAGATTCGACGCTCGTACCTCAACCACTTACACGGTCGCAACGCCCTAAGAAGAAAAAACTGAAAAGGTTGGACAAAAACAGGTGGCTGGCGTTCCGAGCTTAATGGTCCGCTTAGCCGACATCTACTACGACCCTTCTCATCCTGCGGGGTTTGCAGGTGCAGCGTTGCTCATAAAGACGTCCAAGAAAGATCCCGACAAAGTATGAAAATGGCTTCTTCCAAAGGACTATTATACCCTAAACAAATTGCTGATAAAAATGTTTCTATGCAACAAATTCATGGTGTCAAACATTGACGATCTCTGGCAAGCCGTTCTCAACGATATGAGAAGTCTCGGAAAATATAACGTGGGTGCGGCGTATTTTCTCACCGTCATCGACCTGTTTAGCAAGATGGCAGGAACAAGGATGCTTCCATCCAAGACGGGGAGAAGCGTGAGAGACGCCTTTCAGGACATTTTCAAATAAATTGGACGTAAACATCTAAGTTTTATAGATGGACAAGGGGACAGAGTTCACGGAACGTCTAGTGCGGAAATTTCTCAATAAAGAAGGCGTGAATTACTACACCACTCATAATCTGGACGTGAAGGCAAGCATCGTGGAACAATTCAATTTAACTCTGAAAAGTCGCATATGGCGCTACTTTATCAAAAATAACACGTATTGCTATGTGGACGTGCTACAAGATCTCGTCGACGCTTACAACGATGCAAAACATACCAGTATCAAGACGGCGCCTGTCAACGTTTCAGAAAACAATGTGCTTCAAGTCAGAGATAATCTTGCCCCGGCCCCCTTCCCTGCTTTCACTTAAAGGGGCAATTACAGTAGCCTCTTGATAAGGAAGGAGTAAGGGGACATGTAAACACAAATATATAATAAATTACAAACGAGG
>CABFWB010007779.1:0-22219 GCA_902151455.1 Timema bartmani
AGTCTACAGTAGATAGGTCTTAACAAAGGGTAGTGTGTGCCATTACTAGGATAACCACGAGTGTAGTCTACAGTAGATAGATCTTAACAAAGGGCAGTGTGTGCCATTACTAGAATAACCACCAGTGTAGTCTACAGTAGATAGGTCTTAACAAAGGGCAGTGTGTGCTATTATAGTGTGTCCGTGAGTATAAGTTACAGTTTATAGGTCCTATCAAAGAGCAGTATAATTCCCCAGGCCTTGCACAGCAATATTACACCATTACCGACCACCTGTTTGCTTGTCTTCATTAATTATAGAGACTGTCCCATTAAAATATTCAAGCTGTGTTGAAGATATAATTGATTTAATTTTACTAAGTCCTAAGATAATGTCTACCTGCTCCACAAAGCTACTCGTGTATAAGGTAAATATGATACATTTATTTTAATGAATTAAATTAAAAAGATTTAGTTTAAATAAGATTTACATAAATATTATACATTTATAGTTTCTTGTATATTTTAGAATTAGTTGTGAATTATGATATCTACTTTTGTTGTATATTAGTAATATTTCATATGTTAAGTTGGTAGTTTTAAGAAATGTTATTAGTGACGTATAAATATACTGAGTGTAATATTATAACTTCTTAAATAAGTAGCACAATAAATAGCTACTCTGATATTAGCTGATATAACGGTTTTAGTTATTGTGTAATGGATCAAACATGGTGTCAGAACTTAACAAACGTTATCTCATTATTTACTGTCTTGAATAATCGTGTAAAGATAGTGTTGTGTAGTCTTGAATTGGACCGACTTGAATTACGTTTATGTAATAATGGAACATTATTTTAAACCACCGGGTCCAATAGAATTTTTAGGCAATGTGCCCGAAAATTGTAAGAAATTCTTACAAAAATTTCAAATATTTCTGGATGAGATGGGTAAAGCTGAGAAAGGTGATAAAGTTAAGATATCTATATTGTTATTATTATTATTTAGCACCGCGTCTTACTACCCGTTCGGTTTATACGCTTAAGTACTAATTACACTAATGGATTAGGAATTGGGAAGTTTGAATTTAAAGGAAGTGCGTGGAGGGAGAGTGGAAAACAATTTAGGAAAAACCACCCCCAGTTCACCCGACCGAGATTCGAACCTCGATCTCCCCGTCCTCGGCAGTCGAGCTCAACACGACTGGCGCGTTAGCCAACTACGCCACCGAGGCGGGTATCTATATTGTTAAATTTGGTTGGAGATGAAGGGTTGAAAGTGTACAACACCTTCAATTGAACATCTAATGAAGATTGAAATAAACTAACAGCCACAATAGCGAAATTTGAAAGCTATTGTGCCCCAGGAAAGAGCCTGCTGTCTGAACACTATACATTTTTTCATCTATACAAAAAGGACAATCGTTCGACAAATTTTTAACGAAACTTAAGAAGGTAGCGTCATCATTTGAATTTAAGGATGAGGAAATCCTTATTTTAGGACGTCTAGTCTTTGGACTTCTTAATAAGTCTCTTATGGAGCGGCTGTTACAGGATCCAGATATGACATTGGTGAAAGCTTCCGAGTACTGTCGAGCTTCTGAAATTAGTCACCACCAAGCCCAAGCTATACAAGTGGAAAGTTTAACGAAAATATCAAATAAATTGGTGGCTGCTTGTGCGAACAAAGCTAAACAAAATAAATGTATGTGTAAAAAGTGCTGTTATAGTCATACATATGGCTCTTGCCCGGCTTATGGGGTGAAATGCGCTTACTGCCATAAAAAAATTACTTCGCAAAAGGGTGTCCAAAGAAGTATAAAAGTGTTAATAAAGTATGCCTTAGTTTAAAACAGGTTGAACTAGAGTCTGGTGTAGAAAGTGACAATGATCCAAATAATGAATCCGAGCCAGAGAGCCTTTGTGTCATGCATCAATATCATTTTCTATTGTAAACCTGCAAGAATGTAATGCCTTGATGCATGTGTAAGCCTTAACCTCATAAAGCAAGTTGATATGACTGACATGTCCACCACCAGGGATAACACTAAGCTTAAGTACCCTGAGGTTGTCCACGGGTTAGGGAAAATACCAGGTACACATCATATTGAACTGAAAGATGAGGTTAAACCAGTTGTTCATCCACCGAGGCATACCACTGGTAGTCTTTTAGGAAAGCTAAACTATACTTTGGACAACCTGGAAAAATTAGAAATAATGTATAAAGTTAACAAACACACTAATTTGGTTGGTAGTCTAGTACTAGTTGAGAAACCAAATGGAAATTTGCGAGTATGCAAAGACCCCAGGGATCTTAATAAAGCCATTAAAAGAGAACATTTCATGATTCCCACGCCTAGTGACTTAACCACCAACCTAGCGGGTAAATCTTGTCTTTTCAGTTATTGACCTGAAGGAAAGCTTCTTCCAGGTGGAGTTAGATGAACCAAGTTCTGACCTAGCTTGCTTCAATTCCATATTCGGACAGTACCATTTTCATATAAAGCCATTTAGTATTTGCTCGGCTCCAGAGGTATTCCGAAAGAAGAATTCACAAACTTTTGGAGACATTAGGGGATGTGAGATCTATTTTGACGACATTATTATCACAGGTTCAACTATAGCTGTGTATGACGCTATACTAACAAAGGTACTTGAAAGAGCAAAGACAAATGGTATTAAGTTCAATTTCAATAAGATTCAATTCAGAGTCCCAGAGGTACGATATGTTGGACAAGTCATATCAAAACAGGGGGTTCATCCTGACAGCAATCACATAATGGCAATTGCGGAAATGCTGACTCCATCAAGTAAAGGTATGACCAAATATATTTCACAATTTATACCCAAACTGTCTAAAGTTTCAGCACCATTCCATTGTCTAGCAAGGAATGATATAGACTGGTCTTGGCATCCAGAACATGCCCAATCATTCAGCAAACTTAAGTCCTTGGTGACTAAATCTCCTATACTTGCTATATTTGATAGCAAAATGCTGTTCAAGTTGACGCATCTAAAGATGGTTTAGGTGCATGTATTATTCAAAACGGCCGCCCAGTAGGATTTGCATCACGAGACCTCACAGAAACTGAGCAGCGGTATGCAAAAATTGAAAAGGAACTATTTAGTATTGTTTTTGGAATATCAAAGTTCCACCACTACACATATAGCAGAACCGTCCTAATTTAGACTGGCCACAAACCCCTCGAATCTATCTTTCAAAAGGATATCAACAAAGTATCAGCATGCCCTAAACGAATACTCCTTAAATTTCATACACACTTAATATCAAATACTTGCCTGGTAAGCAGATGTTTTTGGCTGATACTCTCTCTAGAGTTTATCTTTGGGATCCAGTTGAAGACGACTCGGAACTTCAATATGGTGTTCACGCCATGTCAAAAGATTTCCCTATTTCACAAGAAAATAGAGAAAAGCTCGTCGACTCTACTAATAGTGATCAATCTCTTCAGTCAATAATAGTGTTTGATTACGATGATGGCCTAGGGTGAAAAGCAATAACCCTCACCAAGTTAAGCCTTTTTGGAGTATGCGCCATGACATTCATGTCGAAGATAGCCTAGTATTTCTTGCTGACAAGTTGGTGGTACCCGAAGCTCTTCGGAATCAGATGCTTGACCTGATTCATGAGTCACATCTGGAAATCTCTAAATGCAAATCCCGTGATTGAGAGATTATATACTGACCAGGCATGTCTAAAGACATAGAGGAATGTGTATCTAAATGTACCATATGTCAGAATTACAGAAACTCAAATTCTAAGAAGCCACTCCTTCCTCATTACCTGATAGGCCATGGCAGAAAATAGCAACTGTTATTCTCAGTTTTGGTGCTAATGACTTCTTAGTTGTAATTGAATATTTTTCTAAATGGGTTTAATTAGCACAAATCAAGTTAAAAATAGCACAGGAGGTTGTTGGGAAACTAATATCCATGTTTGCAAAATATTGCATTCCAGAAACCGTCATGTCAGATTATATGCCTTTCTCAAGTTTCAAGTTTAAACTATTTTCAAAATATTGGGGTTTTGAAGCAATTACTTCTAGTCCACGCTATCCGCAATCAAATGGTATGGCAGAAAAAGCTGTAGCAATAGTGAAATTAATACTCAGAAATTCATTGGAGGGGGATGACATATACATCTAATTGATAGAGTATAGAAACACACCCATACAAGATCTGAATCTGTCGCCAGCCCAAATGATGATGAACAGAAGAGTAAGAACCAAATTACAGATAAAAGGGTCGTTACTAACACCAGTGAGGACCAATAATGACCTAAAGAAGAAACTTGTGTTAAAACAAGAGAAAAAAAACATATATGACAGGAGTGCGATTGAACGTCTCCTTTTTGATAAGGGTGATAGCATATGGTTGCAGTAAGGTAAGGTTTGGCAGCCAGCAGTGGTGGTAGAAAAACATCCAGCTCCAAGGTCTTATGTAGTCAAATACTCTCATGGTAATGAGTACCGTAGAAAAGTAAATTCCTACGACAGTCACTGCATCCTTATATTGAAAACACACCTGAATTAATTGATAAGAATGTCATACCCTCTACTTATCCCATAGTCATCCCCTTCCGTCATAAGTACACATGAAAAATCTTCTCCTCAGAAACAGGAAATGCCACAGCAATCCCAACCTAAATACCCAAAGAAAACACACTATGGTCGACAAATAAAAGTTCCCATTAAATACCAGTAGGTTGATCGAACTGTAAGCCTATTTCAATTTATGTTGTATTTCTTCAGTGAACGTTTGTAAACCTTGTATATTAGTTGTATGTCAAGTGAGATTATACTGAAACTAAAAGGGTAGTAATATTTCATATGTTAAGTTGGTAGTATTAAGAAATGTTATGAGTGACGTATAAATATACTGAGTGTAATATTGTAACTTCTTAAATATGTAGCACAATAAAAAGCTACTCTGATATTAGCTGAAATAACGGTTTAGTTATTGTGTAACGGACTAAAAAACTATCGTTCCGAACTATCAGTATATTTAAACTAAGTGCGTAGGAATGAGAAAGGTATAGATAGATTAGAGGAAATATATCCAAATTATCGTATTTGAAGAGCGGGAAATTATTTATTAAAAAACATCTTCAGTACACCAAACCGGAATTTGAAACCCGACCTCCCCCATTATCGGCAATGCAATCTAATACGAGAGTAACGCCTTAAGCCATGTGACAACCGATGTTGGTTATTTCATTGTTTATTATATAATGCGCAATATTTAAATTCACTAATAAATTAAAATTATTTTTATTTGATTGATTATGAATTAATATTTTACCCACTTTGGTGGCCGCAAAGTCTAACGGACAGCTCTCGAAATAAACTAGACTGGCCATGACGGGGAGAACGTGGTTCGATCCCGGTCGGGTATACTGAGGTTATTGTTTTCTCTCAATAATCTACCCCTCTTTCTCCACAAAATGTGGGTACACTTCCTCTTAATTCAACCCTCCTCGTCCCTAACCTATTAGTGTAATTAGTACATAAGTGTATAACCTTGATAGGTAGTAAGACGCAGTGCTAAATAAAAAAAATTAGAAAACAAAACATGGATTAAGACACAAATACAAATTGGTGGGAGGTTTACACACTCCTTCAATGTATGGTATATTATATTACATTTTAGCTTGTCTTTTTCCTCGCTTATAGCGAAATTAATTTGAAATTAAAGAATAAATAACTTATTCAGATATTGATACACTTCAACTTGTATGTAATTTAAAATGTTACTTAATTTAAACATATTTTCAATTTTTCAATCCAAAATGTTATTTAGAAAATAAAAAGAGAAAATTGGATTTTTTATTAATATCTTTGTTAAAGGTATATAAATATATTTGCAAAGCAGCATTTTTTCTCTTTTTCCCCGCTCCACATAAACCATCCAGCCATTCAAGTCTATTCAACTGAAGCTTTGACACGTGTAGTTTGTACTGTAAACGTATCATTAATCAAAAGCCTTCACTGTGTCAACCAACAAACAAATGCTGATTGCACGAAGCGACTCTTTAACAATTCCACCACGACTTGTAAATTGCGTTCAGCTAAAGAATTCAATTAAAAATACTACAAATCATTAATTGCAGGTACAGTCTGTGACGGAATTACTCAGACACGTTGAAACGCGGCACAGAGCTGATCCGTCAAACAATTTGCAAGGGGGAGTTACGACATTCAAAATATATAATTTGTTTCATTTTTTTTCCACCGTGTTTTACTATTCGTTCGAGATATATATATTTTAACTAAAGCAGTGTTGCCACTATTTTCTTACTAACAAATTCCCTGTGTTTTCCAGGTTTTATTTCTAGACCGCTTAGATTGATGAAAAGATTTTTTTGTATCAAACTTACTAGCGGGAATTTACTCATATAACTAATGTTTAGAACAGGATGATTTAGGATTGATGAGTGGTTTATTATTTATTTATTATTTAGCACCGCGTCTTACTACCCGTTCGGGTTATACGCTTAAGTACTAATTACACTAATGGATTGGGAATCGAGAAGGTTGAATTTAGAGGAAGTGAACCCGCATTTGCGTGGAGGGAGAGTGGAAAACCATTTAGGAAAAACCACCCCCAGTTCACCCGACCGAGATTCGAACCTCGATCTCCCCGTCCTCGGTGGTCTAGCTTAACACGACTGGCGCGTTAGCCAACTACGCCACCGAGGCGGGTTTGTGAGTGGTTTAAAGCGCTACTCTCACATTAGACTAGACTGCCAATGACGGGAAGATCGAGGTTCGAATCTTGGTCGGGTGTACTGATGATTGTTTCTCCAAAGTGTTTTCCGTGAAAATACGGGTACACTTCCTTTAAATATAAGCTTCCTCCTACCTGAGGCCACTAGCGTAATTAGTACATAAGCCAAACGGGTAGTAAGACGCGGTGATAAAAAAAAAAGATTGATGGGGAAATACATCTTCTGCCGCTTCACAGGGATAATAAGACAGGTTTGAATAAGCGTGATTAATTCTCCAATACAGTTTTTCGTTCATATAAAGACCTAATATTTTAAGATTTCAGTTAAATGTCCCAAATTAACAAATATTCCAATATTTTTACTATATTTTGACAAAATACCCGTATTTTCTCGGTTTCTTACAGGCACACACAAAAATCCTTGTTTTCCCCTGTTTTTCTTGGATTTCCAGGTAAGTGGCAACCATGTCACACTAATGGGGTAGGAACCACTAAGATATAATTTAGAGGAAACGTACCTGATGCTGCAAGGTGATATCAACAGTTGTTGAATATCTTTCAAAAGTGTCCTGGAATTTGATGAAAACTTTTTTCCTTCATTTAAAAAGTTTGTTATTTAATACCATAATGCTCATAAGTGATATTTAACAAAGGTTGATATCACCGTGTGAAGAAAATTAAACTCTATGTATGTATATAAATTTGATTTATTTAGACCAAAAAATGTTTTGCTATAAAAACTGCAAAAACACTGTTTTTTTCTTGCATCCTCTACATCCCCACCTAAATGTTCTGGCTTCTGGTTACTAAGTTTGTCCTGTAATTATATTTGGGATGAACCGCCGATAGACATTATTAGAGCTCTAGAACACATTATAAATAAAATTAATAACATAATTTACGTTTTTGCATCTCAAATACGACATTTAATCGAATCTCAGATATTCTTTAGGATTAGAGGGTTCTTTCTCTATTGCAAATGACTTATAGGAATAGAATTATTCACATAAAGGCAAGGTCTAAGTATAGGTATTAAACTATATTAAAATGTAGGTAAGCAGTAATAGGAGGACAAAGTCAGGTTTTGGACGATTTACTGACATTTTGTAATTTGGTTGCAACATAGTATAGATAAGTGCAGGACTTGGCGTAGCGTTGTGTTTACGACTAAGAAGAGGATGAAATGAGAGAAGTTTGTTGATTCATTTTATTTTAACATTCCACACGACAGATTGACATTTTTAGCACTCTTAGTTGTGGCACGAGGGCATGTAAAACAATAAAACTATAGTAGAATTTTGGTAGGAATTCTTTTTTAGAAAATATAAACCTATTTATTTGCGGTCAACTTTGATACTATTTAACTTTATTACTACTATGTATTATTTAGAATTAGTATTATTATATATTATTTACTAGCAGTATATTACATATTATCTATGAAAAGTGAAAGTTTTGGATCATATAACCTCACGTATAAACATGTAGACATTATTTAGTAGCTTTAATAACTGTCAAAAAAGTTATGTCTTATTTAAATCGCACTATACAATATAATTGTTTGAGTTATTAAATATTTGTAAAAATGAAATGTTTTCCACAAAAACTTGTCTATTAAATCTCACACTTTCAGATAAGAGTACATAAATTTAAATTAAAGTGAATTTTGGTCACACACTTATTCTAACATAGAATATAAACATTCGTTTAACCTAGGAGAGACAATATTAATGACATTACTTAGCGAATTCGAAGCCTAGATGTGCTAAATATTTTAAGAGCTATCAGAATTTGGAGCCAGTTTCAAAGAACACTTACTCTCTTTTACTGACGAATATAAACACTAGCTTTACTATTTAATACCCGCCTCAGTGGCGTAGTTGGCTAACGCGCTAGTCGTGTTGAGCTCGACTGCCGAGGACGGGGAGATCGAGGCTCGAATCTCGGTCGGGTGAACTGGGGCGGGTTTTTCCTAAATTGTTTTCCACTCTCCCTCCACGCAAATGCGGGTTAACTTCCTCTAAATTCAACCTTCCCAATTCCTAATCCATTAGTGTAATTAGTACTTAAGCGTATAACCCGAACGGGTAGTAAGACGCGGTGCTAAATATTAATTACTATTTACTACTGTACAACATTGATTTGCATTTCAAAATTATCTATNAATTCCTAATCCATTAGTGTAATTAGTACTTAAGCGTATAACCCGAACGGGTAGTAAGACGCGGTGCTAAATATTAATTACTATTTACTACTGTACAACATTGATTTGCATTTCAAAATTATCTATTTCTTATTTCATAATCTAGATAGATATTTGCTTCTATGGACTTTTTAGTATACATTCTGGCAGAAAGATTCCTACTGGTCATTTTAGAGAATAAACCAAACAGCCTACATTGTATGAGATATCAAAAAAATCTATGTACAAAAATCTACTTAAAGATAATTTTTTTAACAATATAAGATTATTTATAGAATTATTTAATAATTTGTATTTTTTTGTTTCAAAGTTATATCTACGAAACTTGTCGAATAATACGAAAATACATTAACATAATTTATAAATCGTACCTTTACTTTCCGCAACGTCGCATGTAGACAACCAAGTGTCAAGTGTTGACATTATGTTAGTAGCAGAATGAACCTATTCATAAATAATCTATCTCATTATGTATCTCCTGAGATCAAACTAAAGCCTTTCATATCAACAGTCTGCCTCCTTGACCTTGAGCCACGGTTGAGATCTGTCTCTCCAACATCTAGCCCCCAGATAGGCCTACAAGCTTCCGTCTAGTTGATAATAGGTTTAGGGGTTAGCTATGTTGTACCGTGGGGCATTCCTGTTGAGTGTAATGCCTACCAACTGCCATGCTGGATAATTCAACTCTGTTAGGACGCCGCTAGTAGAACAAGTAGTTATCAAAACAGAGTTTAAATAACATATTATTAAGGAAGAACAAGATATGGAGAAAAATAAACACCTCAAATTGCATTAAACACCATTATACTCAGGCGTCGAAAATACTTTAAAGTTGTTTTTTATATGAGCACTAAAGCAGGGGCGGATCCAGATCATTTTCATAAGGGGGTCATAATTATAAATAACATAGTTACTTACGATTTTAGATTTCTGTTTGAAGCCATTTTATATATATTCTCATTCATATTTGATTTTATGTATGTTTTAAGCCATGGTCATCCTCTCCAATATTTTAAAATCAGATAGTTTTTATAAGGTATTTGGAGTGACCCTCCTTCAACAATTTTTTGAAAAATAGTTCATTCTAGACGCTATGAATAGTCTTCGCCTCGATTTTTTTTAAATTATATTCTTTTATAAACCATTTAAAGTGTTTCTCACCTAAAAATTTTGGAAATTTGTGTACCCATTGAATCCTCACCTTAATAATTTACGAAATTTAGATAACTTTATAAGATTATATTTGAAGTGGTCTTACACCGACTACGTTTGAAAATTGAATTATTTCAAAAACTAGGCTATTTGGGGTGGTCATCGCATGAAAATTCTTCAAAATGACATGCATCTAGACGCTATTTGGAGTTGTCCTCCCCTAGACATTTATGAAATTAGGATGACCTTGGAAGTTATTTAGAGCTTTCTTCCCCTGACATTTTCTTCCTGTTAGATGCCTCTAATCTATTAATTATTTGAAGTGGTCTTCTCCGACAAATTTTTTACAATATAATACCTCTAGAAGTAATTTAGAGTTTGATTCAAGGCCATCTGTCAGCTTCATATTCGATAATATCAGAGGATTTGAAATATATCTGAGGTAGCGAGGTTATTCCAGGGGGCAGAGTCCCCCACAGTTCCATCGCTCTTCTGTCCACACAATCTATATTCGGTTATAGTGGATGAACTATTCTCAGCTTATTATTAGTCTGTCTCTATGCGGAACAATGTTCGTTACTCGGTATGCACGACAAATATTAGTATATGAAAACGAATATTTTTTCCACCCTTGCATGAGTCATATCACACAGTGAATAAACGTGGAAGAATAACGAACGTGTGGAACCGAATTAAGGTGTCTGCGCGTAAAAAAAAAATGGATAGTGTATCTGTGTTGTATTTTCTTTCTAAAATTTAAACTAAGTAACACATAATATTACTAGATTTGTAAGAATAAATCACTGAATAGGATTACACATAATTAAAATGGTCGCATAAACATGTATTTTAGTTTAAAGATGTATTCAAATAAATTAAAAATTACACTTGAACACGGGAATTGAGCTCAGGACATTTGGCTTGGAGCGTCAATTCTCTATCACTGAGCTATCCAGGGATCTTCCCTTTCTCAGGGTCATTCTTCACTTATATTTTAAAGCAGAGTCTGTAGAGGACGTGTAAATATATCCGGTTACTAAGAGCTACTATTGATATCATAGCCACCGGCGACTCGTTTATTTATTCAATTATAATTGAGATGTCCGTAATTATTATCATTCATCCACCAAGTTTCACCTTTATATATACTTATAGCGGGTTTTCTACTATATTGAAGCTGTATTATTCTTTGAAAACAATTTTCACCAAAAATGAGATTCAAGAGATTTATTTAAAACAAAAAATGGGACGGAGATAACTATGAATAAAAGATACCAAGATCTAGAACAGAGGCTCGTTCCTTGGCTTGACAACTTTGTAATTTGTTTGTTGTCTAAATTTATTTGGAAATAACGAATCATGGAACACTGGCTTGAAGGTGTTGCCAGCATTTTCTTGTGTCATTCTTCCTACCTAACGTCTTGGCAACAGAGATCAGGGATGTTTGGAAACGGTTGGATAATGATGGGATCACGATCAAATTTAACATAAGGGTAAGTTAAGAATGAAGTAACAAAGATTTCCTTCATGTTTTTAAAAATTTAAGCCAACACGATGCACTTAACTTAATGTGTTGCTAAGAGTTGTTCAGGGGAGAACTTTCTCATTGCAATAATAATATAATATCTTTATTTGGGCGAATTTAAGTCCAGTACCTTTTATTACACCCCCTAAATGTATACAATGTGTATGAACATATTTAAATTATGCATTGTTAATATAGTTATTAAAAACTAATTTATCGTGTGAGCATAAAAAATCAAATACTAAAAACATAGATATAATTTTACCTAACATTTTACAGTACATTAAGCGAGGGGAACAACCTCTTTCTGACGGCCAATCATGATGCAAGTAATATAAAAACGTTTACAGTGGCTCAATTGTTGGTTATTGGTGTGCTGTCTCTTATTGGTAGTATTAGACTATAGTTAGCGAACACCAAAGATATTTAGCCCTCATTTAAATTTTATTTTTATTTTATAGCACTAATAAGATTAGATTTGCAAGTACTTGGAGCCTGCCCAGCCTTAACTGCTTACTGTAAGTTCTATTTTTACCAACAATTTGTTTTCAAACCCTCCCAACTCATTTGCCGTGTTTTACTTACGTATTTACGTTATATTTACGTTAAGTGAACCCTGATCACACACCAGGCTATTTACGATAAGTGGACGTTATATTAAGTTAACGTTGAGATGATAAATATCCCTGCATAAAAGAGATATAAAATAGTTATGCCTCCAGTGATTTAATTTTGTAGCCGAATCAAGGCACCTCTTGAGATGAAACTAGTTATCCTACCCATTTGGTTACGGACATAGACCCACTATACGGGCCATTAAACTAGTAAAATCACTCTATTTACTAACTAAACATAATACTTAGCACCATGTCTTACTACCCGTTCGGGTTATACGCTTAAGTACTAATTACACTAATAGGTTAGGAATTAGGAAGGTTGAATTTAAAGGAAGTGAACCCGCATTTGCGTGGAGGGAGAGTGGAAAACCATTTAGAAAAAACCACCTTCAGTTCACCCGACCGAGAATCGAACCTCGATCTCCCCGTCCTCGGCAGTCGAGCTCAACACGACTGGCGCGTTAGATAACTACGCCACCGAGGCGGGTCCACTGAACATACTTCAGATATAGTAGTTAATTTGCGAAACAGCTATTAGTCGAGAACTGGTGTGGATATACCCTGATTTTGGTTGCAATAACAGCAGAGCCAATACAAACATATTACTTTGCGGCCAACATTGATAACATTTTACTATATCATTTGTGTTATTTTATGTATAGTGATAATATCTATCAAAAATGACAGTTGCAGCTTACGTGACTTGATGTATGAATATATTAAAATGGTTTTAGTAACTTTAGTAACCAAATTCTACTGTTCTTCCTGCCAAAATCGCGATTTACATTGATATACTGAATCGTTTGATAAGATTTCTGATGCCGTATCTTTGCTTTAAAATATATTATTATTCTATATCCAAACGACTAGTTACTAGTGTACCTTAAATCTGGTTCCTAATTCAGTTTGTTTCAGTTCTTTAATTTAAAATGAAACAAGTACAGAAACCCTCCTTTCACAAACATATGTTGTGGTAAGACATCACTCATGTAATCACATATTATTAAGTTCTTTGTACTCAGAACGAATGTATGGTCAGGTGTCATCCATGTCATTTTGTGTGAAGACTAGTTTTAAAGAGTTGTGGGCTTTATGCATTTTTTGACCACTAGAAAGCACTCTACGGCCCATGGGTGTCCACCACCCCCTGGATGAGAACCACTGCCTTATACGTCATGTGTCAGTTTTTTTACACGCATCTTACTAACCATCCGGGAGATCCACCTATTTATACTAACAATAACTATGTATAAGTAAACTATGTCAACCTTGGTGGTCGGATCAGTACCCGATGTTGGTGGGTTCGAATCCACTCTGGGTCAACGGATTTTTTTGGGCAGTAAAAATCTGTAATACCACTTTATTTGGAAGGGAAGCAAAGGCAGCGTTCCTATGTAGATTGTGACATGTAGAAGAAACCTGGAACGTATGTGAAAATACCTTTCGGTGTATCCGGATAGAAGTAATTTCTGAACTCCCCTATTACATGGGATTTCTACCAGATGGTGCAGTTAACACTAACCAGCCGAAGGGCCGAGTGCATTACAGGCATTGGATGAGTATAAATCACATCAAACCAACTTCCAGGTTGTTGAATTAAGAAGGTACATATGATTTAGAGTAAATGTACCAGCATTTGAGTAGAAGGGGAGTGAAAACATTTGAGAGAAGACACTCTCAATCCACTCGAATATTATTCGACGATCAACCTACCCACAACTGACAAAATATATCGTGTGATGTTGACACCTCATACTGCGTGTCCAAAAAATGCGGATTCTATGTAAGAAGTTCTCACTTGTTTTTTTCAGTTTGTTAGCTCAAGATATTGCGTGGGAATACGCCATTTTTCAAACTGCCTCTCCGTAATACCTCACCATGGGAAGATTATAGGACCTTCCCCCTAATTTAGAAACAGGTACAATATTCATAGTTTCGACAAAACCACGCTAAGCCACACAATATGATTTATTACATAGCTTTATATTGTTTATTTTATTGGTTTACTTAGAGCCCTGTTAGATGCCAGAGAAGTGTTGTGAGCGGGCCTGAGATGTATTACATGTGTCTTTTGTGACAAGCGTTTAAAAGATTATATAAAATTTACTATCAAAAATTATTCATGACACTTAATATTCTCTCTCAAATTTATTACATTCCATATCTGAAGGTACATCCTCCTTTTGTGTAAGTCTTCATTCATATTCACTTTGAACACATAAATACTTTTTTAGTCCTTTATAGAATTTTAAATCATAAAAGGTAAATATTTTTAATGTGCATGGAGTCTTGCCACACATATGAGGAATTTGTATATTTTCCCTAAGGGGTTAAAGGTGAGGACGGTTGAATTTAAAGCATGTGTATCCGCATTTGCGTGAAGGGAGAGTGTATAGCAATTTACGGGGAAAAATCTCTGGAACACCCATGCAAAATTCCACGACCCCCAGTCACCGGCATACCAGACTGGTTGACACCTTAGTCCGCGTGTCTACCGATACAGATCAAAGACAAATAATAATAATTATTATTATTACTATTATCACAGCACTTACGCTAATGTGTAATGGTAGGGTGATTGTGAGATGAAATGGAGAACCTACAGTTTAACGTGGGATCCGAACCACCGTGGAGGCCTGGTATTCCACACATTCACATGTTGTGATTAATACATGTCTTGTGAATGAAAAAAAGACAAATTAGTTCTGTCACTATAATTTTATTAAAATAACTAGTGTATTGAACAGGAAATGCTGGAATTTACGTTAAAGTTTACCAACGTATTTTTCCAAGGTTATGTAAACAAAGAATGATTGTATGGAAGAAATAAAGTAGAATATATTTGATTTTGATTAAACATTAAAACTTAGATGTGCCTCTTGATATAGTGGTAAGCATGCCTGGCTAATAAGCTAGAGGCTTCGGGTTCGATTCCTGGCAGTACCATAGGTATTTTTAATAAAGGGAAATTGTTTACATGGTCACCATGGTCTGATTAATTAAACTTAAACCCGCTTCGGTGGCCGCATGGTCTAACGCTAACGCACTACTCTTGTGTTTGATTAGACTGTTGATGACGGGGAGATCGAGGTTAGAACCTCGGTCGGGTGTATTGAGGGCAGTTTTTCCTAAGTTGCTTTCCACTCTCCGTCTAAGCAAATTCGAGTACACTTCCTTTAAATATAACCTTTCTTATCTCCTAAAACCATTAGCGTAAATATTACATAAGCTCATAGCCCGAATGAGTAGTAAGACGCGGTGCTAAGAAAAAGTAGATTTAGTTTAGTTTTAAGACTTCTACTGCCGCCACGTAATCTACATCCTTACCCTCTTATGGGGACGAGGTAGCCGCACCTACATGGTGTCCCAGCCCGAGAAGACGGTTACATATCCGCCATTGTCAGTAGAAGCCCAGGAATGTCTAGATAACAAACTTTGTGGCATATGGTGGAAAAAAAAGAAAGTGAAACCGAACTATGAAAGTGAATATATTTCCCCAGTCTAGGAAATTAATCTTCTCAATCAAATAATACTGGTAAAAATGTGTTAGGAACAATAATTAAAATGGTAATTTTGTGACCGGAGGTTAAAAAAATATTTAAAGAAAAATAAGAACAATAAGAAACAATGGAAACCAAATTATTAGCTTATCATAGGTTTGTTTGTTATAAAACAAAGTCACTGTAATCTTCCATTTGTTGAACTACACACAACTTAAGTAATGATTTGTTATTATTTTTAACAAAAGAGAAATATTTTATTTACCAATATACAATACACAAATCCTAGTTTCAATGGTGATGTAAACAAATAATGAAAAGCTGTATATTCCCTGGTAAAGTCATATTTTCGTTGGAAACTATTAATTTTGGCGACATCCTGAACACTTAACCTTAAAAATGAGTGGTTGTTTGTTAAAATTGGTTCCGATATTTTCTTGAAATTTAAATTAGCGGAAAAGAGCTTATCAAATTATACATAAGAGCAGAGGCAAATATTTAAAGACAAAGAAGAGGAAGGATAAATATGAACAATGAAAATTATTTTAACTTAATACCATAGGTTTGTTTTATAAATATAAAAATAATTGCCTTAATATTTCTATTTGTTGTACCATACGACTAAAGTAAGAGCTAAGTTGGTATTAGTTGTAACCAAGGATAAATATGTTATTCACAAATATACTCTTATGTAAAAATCATGGTTGCCATAGTGATGCAAACAAAGACTGAAAAGATGAACATTTTCTGGGAGAATAAAATTTTCGTTGGAAACTAATATTTTTTCCGGCATTCTGGACCCATAGTCTTTAAATTGAGAGGTAATTTGTTAAAATCTATTACTGGCAACGGGCTTATCATAATTATATATAAGACGAGTTTGGCCTTTTTCTTTTAATTGAGAATCACTAATGAACGATTAAGACTAATGTATCTTCCTCTCAATTTTTATGAAACTCTAAAGCGATATACTATTTAAGAACAGCTAAAATATTACATTCCTGACTTACACAGTTCCGTGACTGTTTGCATAGTATCCTGATAACAGGCAGCGTGCATTGGTTTCTGAATCCCAAACAATGTTATTCTGATCACGCCGCGCTACAATCCGCCTTTACAAATCCAATCTGCATTCTATTACCAACTGCAATCCGATAGGAACTTATGTTTAGAGTAACGTGTGAGCGTTCACATAAAGCACATTCTAAAAAAAATATTTCAATGGCCTTGTACTAGATTCACATTTACCCGTGCTGCATTTTGCAATTTGCGGTTAGCCATTCACGGTATCCAGTTTCCATTTGGCGTTATGTCATTTCCCTCTCAATAATTCATAGCACAACGCTGAATATGGTTTAACCTAATGTGTGGACTTCAAAATATCCAGAATATGGAAACCTAGGCAGGATGTGGCTTTTTGGGAGGAAGAGGGGATGAGGGGATTGATATTGGTTTCTTGTCGAAAAAGAAAATTAATGGCGTTATGTGGTAGATAAATATACATATCTATATATATGTCATTGTATACGTATTAAGAAACCAAATAACAGTTCTGTTGGGTTTCTTTAATTTTCGTCCGGTAAAATCACATCTTATTAGACTAATAGGCTAGGGATGAGGAAGGTATAATTTATAGGAAATGTGCATGCATTTGCTTCAACGGAAAATGAACCAATATTTAGGAAAAATATCCTCAGTACACCCAGCCAGGATTCTCCATCGCTGGAAAACCAGACTAAATGAACTTGATGTTTATATTGCGTGCTTACCGTTACGGATTAATGTATAGAGTTCATTCATAGGTCCAGGGTCAGAATATTATGTTTGGCCCCTCTAAACATTATAAAGGCACACGCCTTTGAAGCGCTTTAAAAAAAAATTTTTTTATAAAAATAACTCAATAGTTAATGAAATATTATGCTTCCTTTCGTACCATCTAGAAATGTTATAGATTAAAGACAAATCTAGGAAAAATTATATGTTATTGGGGGTATTTAACGTTTACTTACTGAACCAATTCATTAAATAATCACATGGAATTGAACATTAATTTAACACCAGAACAGACACAGCACCCAGTCCACTAGCTGTTAATTCATATCTATGAAATACAAATCCTCAAATTCTTCTACGTTCAAATTTTCGGCCATTCCGGGAATCGAACCCACTATATATAATGCAATGGGAATACAAACCAGAGAGTTAACTAAATGTTGGAAAAAGGAATAGTGCATTGGGAATACAAACCATCGACTTGGCTAGATGTTGGAAAAAGGACGAATGCCTTGTAATTTAAAGAAATTACTAAACTTAGATCCTTTTTTAGAAATATAAATCTTTTACTAAACAAGTATTTTATTAACGGGACTGTTTCTAGCCCTCGACTTGTTTTTGTTCAAGAGTTTCAGGGACTATTATTAAAACATTTCATTTAATAATCTTTAATCCGCTAAATACAGGAAAAACTAAAGAACGAGAGAGAGAGTAAAAGTGAAGAGTTAGTAAGAAGTGAGTGGCGTTTGAGTTGCAATCTAATAGGGTATGTTCGTAACTTCATGCAGACTGTTCAATATCAAGCATATCAACTTCACTTTACTTCTCACTCACTATTACCTTTTACTCATTCTTGTTCTTGCCTACATCCTCTAGGGTTTTTATCAAAATAATGTTCATTCAACTATTTCCTTCTAGTTTAAGATATATTTATTTGTTAATAAATGTTTCTAAAAATAATACATTTAGTGCTTCAAATTTGCATTAAAAATATGTTAGAAAATAAAATAATTGGTACGACACAATTGCGCAAACTTTCTCATATTGTTCAAATATAATTTTCAAAAGTAGGTTTTGAGTAAACAACCCTAATTATGTTTTCCTCATAAAAACAAACACGCCATTATGGTAGTCAAAATAAACACCCTTTATATATAAATTTTAAAACAAATTGTTCAAATATATTTAACAACATTCAAATTTCCCCGAGTAAGTTATATGTAAACTACCCTCAAATTATTTAAAGCTAAAAATAAAAATGTACTATTATTTATCATGAAAAACTATTCCCAGATTTCCATTCGAATTCAATCTTCAAGGTAAATTTAAAAATTCGAGTTTTATATTTTTTTGTAAGTAAACTACCCTTAATTAATTTGTTTTAGATAAAGTAAAGGCAGCCTTCATTATAAGAGCTATTTTGAAAAAAATAAAAACTTAGAAAAATCAGTCTATTCTATAACTAGATTATTTTTTCTTAAAAAAACCCAATATATACAGCAGTTTTTAATGAAAAAACAGATAATTCTTTTCAATCAAATCTTCAAAACCATTTTTTTAATATTCTAATTTTAAAAAAGTACACAGTTAACAACACAACCAAATTCCTCCCAAAAGTACAAGCATACAGCTTTATTTGTGATGTTCATGTCAAATACTCCCCAGATATAAATTTTAAGCAAAATAGCTAGAGCTATTTTCAAAATAATTTGAATTTTCAAAAATCATTCGTTAATAAGTTACTCTTTATCGAATTTATACCCACAACTAAGTATACAAGGCTATTTTATGTAACAAACACTCTCAAGGTACCCATTTGGAACCAAATCGTTAGAGCTATTTGTAAAATATTTCAAATTTTTTAAAAGTTAGTTTTCAGTAAACAACACATAAATAAGTTTTTACTCCAAATATAAATATGCATTGTTTTTGGTACATCACACAACACCTAAATATACATTTTAAACAAAATCGTCAGGAATATTTTCTAAATATTTAACATTTTCAAAAATTTGCCATCAGTAAACTATCATTCAACGAACTTTTGCTCAAAAACTAATGATACAGTGCTATTAGTCATGTCAAGCAAGTCTTAGATATGCATTTTAAACGAAATTGTTAGAGCCATTTTCAAAAAATTTGAAGTCAAAAAATCTAATTCATCAGTAAACTACCATTAATTTAAAGGTTAGGGTAAAAATAAAAAACCGAGTTATAGCACTGTAAAATATAAATATCAAGTTTGAACAAAATCCATCAAACCGGTACGGTTCCGTGGTCAGGGAAAGACGGATAAAATTGTAAAATCAATTTTTTGAGGGTCGTGTTCACATAAAACTTAAAAGATTCATAATAATCTTGAGATTGATTTTTTTTCGTGATTTCAATAGGCTAGTTAATCTTGAAATGAGAAAGTAAAAAAAAAATTGTATTTTTAGACTGTTAAAATTTGTTGGGACTTGTATAAAACGTGTAAAAATTTAATATTACAAGATATTTGTGCATTCTAACTAACTATTTTAATAATGAGCGAGTTTAATGCACACTTTTAAAAGAATATCGAAAATAGCCGACGTTCACCAGGGAGAAACAAATATAGTTAATACATTTTTTTGAATAAATGAAAAAGCGGAAAGAGGCCTATTTTAGTCAGACCCCTTAATGGATGTTCCGCAGTTAATTTTATTTTCAAATATTTGTAAATTATACACATTTTAAAAAGAATTCTACTAAATTGTCTAATAGTTCAGCACTATATAAAATGTATTGTTAGAGCCAGGGCTGTTTTTTTTTACAGCCAAATATGGCCACGAATCAAGCTCAAAATTTAAGCCATGGCAGAATTTCAGGCTTTATAAATTTCAACTTAAGCAGTAAAATAATAAAGTTATTAAGAAATTAGAATGATAAAAATACCTTGACAGACTAAAGGAATGTCTATGTGAGTTAATAAAAAATAGAAACGTAGGCTATAAGAAAAAAGTTTTGATAAATACACTTTTTTTTTGTTTCGATCCCAAATATGAATCCGCAAAAAGTGATTTTAAAGTGCGAATACATTGGTGTGTTACGAAGGCGATTTGGATTAATAATTCGTGAACAAATGCTTACATTTTTGTGATTACTTATCAAGGTTTTAAAAAGTCTTTACATACTGCATTTGAAATTAATTATTAATGAACAAAACTAAAGATTTTAATGTAATATATTTGTAGGTTGGCATTAATATAATTTTAATTTTTTCGCCTACCGGCCTCCAATTGTAAATCGGAAAGATAATTTTCAGCATTGAAACGCAAATTGCAGTCAAGTATGTATGAAGTTTTTAGCATATGACCATACCTGCAACCTGGTCCCAGCAATCAGGGTGCCAGCACATTTTCTTGTTATGTACAATGGTGGTAATACTGCGAGGCTACAGCTTAGCAACAGCGACATGGTCGCGGCGACCAAATCGCAAGTATGATCGCGTTTAAGGCTGTTGGCTACGCATAGTATTGAATCAAAACGTTCGTGAACGAATTACTATGACGTCATTATTGATCCCTTCACCAATGACGACATTATACAAAAGGTGCTTTAAGACGCTTTGAATTAAATACTGGGGACGTAAGTTATAAATGGTTGCTAGAAGGAGGGTTAGGAAAAACCTCAGCCAATCTTCCGTAAATGATGTTATTGTTTTCCAATCACACTAAAGTTTTTTTTAAATTAGCATCGCGTCTTACTACCCGTTCGGGTTATACGATTAATTACCGATTATTCTAATGGGTTAGGAATAGGAAAGGTTGAATATAAAAGAAGTGAACCCGCATTTGCGTGGAGGGAGAGTGGAAAACCATTTAGGGAAACCCCCCCAGTTCACCCGATCGAAATTCAAACCTCAATCTCCCCGTCCTCGGAATTCTAGCTGAACACGAAACTAGTGCGTTAACTAACTACGCCACCGAGGTGGATAGTGGTGTTTTTACTCATAATATTATCAACGAAGTTTCGATGATGAAAATATGGTCCGAGCACTTTAAACATGTTAGAGGCAGACACATTTATATAGGGTGGGGCAGAAAGTGTTAACACATTTAATAAAAACATTATATCTTTAATATTTTAACCACTAAATATTTTGAATTAAATTAAAAATAACATTAGATTGACAATCTTTTACATACCCTTGAATATTTTTTTAAAAACTATGTCCTGAAGATGCAATACATATTTGTATGCGTTCCTCGAAACTTCAGATGATTTTGCACAATGTATTTTTTATTTGAATTACTCAACTTCCATCACAATTATAACTCTAAATTCCTGAATTTTTTTTTGGACGAGTCGCGTAATCATGACTCTATAGCATGCCCTACAAAAAAGTCCAGATCTGTTTGGTCTGGTAAGCGTAGTGGTCAGACGATGTCTCCAAATTGTGAAACGAGATGCTCAGGAAACATTTTGCGAAGCACTTCCACTTCCAATGACCTTTCTTACCACTGAACCGTGAAGCAAGGGCATGGATACCAGCAACCCGTGGTTTCAGCTAGACACAGCCCGAACATCAATGGAGATGAATCGTAAAATATTTCCTGTGCACCTTATTTCAAGATTTTGAGACATCGCCGGGCCTTTACGCTCAATAGAATTTTTCTTGTGAGGGATAAAGAAAGAATTGTGGTGGAAGTTGAAGCAATTCAACCCGAAACATTGCACAAAGTCATGTCAAGTTTCAAAAAG
>CABFWB010007780.1:0-19917 GCA_902151455.1 Timema bartmani
CGCCATTGCCGTACAGGGATTCAATGAGTTTTGAAACAAAATAAAGGTTTGGATTTAAATAGTTTTGAAACAAAACATGTAATGGATTCAGCAAGTTTTGCAACTACACTTACTTTTCAAAGCTTAAATAGACAGGGAAAGAGCAGGTTTTGAATCTCAAGAATATGATAAATCAATAGAGGTTTTGGAAAAGATAGCAGCACCATCGCTAACTCTTTTATTTTATTTTATGGATTGAACTAGTTTTGCAACTACACGCCTCATATGTTTGTTTTGTCTTTTTATTAGAGTGATACCCCAGTGGTTTTTTTAGCAGGTGTTTCACTCAATTTGTACTAGGAACCCATTTGAGCGCTCTTATGGAATGTCTCAAATAGGTATTCTCTCACATTGAGACCTATTATTTTTATATTTATATTTGTACAATGTATTTTCATCTTTTTATTAGAGACAGATGAATAAGATTATTCTCTTCTGTGGAGATTTTACTATGTATTCATATTATGTTAAGGTCCTAATGACCTCATTGTGCCGATGGGCCTCTAAATACTACTACTACTACTAATAATAATATTTTTTTAAATTATTTTCACCTAAAAAGACCTTTGTTGATTTAAGTGGGTTTTGCTAATATTAATTAAATAATCTTTCAAAGTCAACGCCGTTTTAATTGCAAATAAAGTTGTGAATTAAAGAAAACAGTAAGTATTCACATTTTCTCCATAAGAAGCCTCATTACGTCACTCCAAGCGGAGTTGTCACAACTAAGATTCCGGCCTATTACTAATGACGGCCGTGATTACTGTCCATTACAAATATATGTTTCTACCTATTTTTTCCTTAGGGGACTTTTTTTTTCAAACCACTAATAACATATTGCCAAATTAGAACCTTAATATAGATTATAATACATAATAAATTTGTTTTTAATTGTCTAAAATAACACAAAATATTTTGAGTGGACTAAACAATCGTCCTACCTTTATATTATATATGTGTTAGATAAAATACATTTACAAAATAAAAATTGCCCATTTAACCCAACACCCATTAAAATGCAATGACCTTTTATTTGCACAGTTTCTCATTATACAAACGAATACTTTCTAATGTTCCTAAATAATCCAATTTCTAGTAAAAGTTTTGCCACATAGGAAAGATCATAATTTATACTGTAATAATTGAACTATAATTCCATGTCCCTCAAGATAATTGTATGGACTAACAAAATAACACGTTATCATAATTAAATCCTATTGCAATTATCAAATAATGGTGACGCGGAAAATAGAAGCCTTATTGATTTCGTTGTTCAAACTTTTATCACGTGATCATGATTGTAATCTACTTCGTTCAGACAATTTTGTTTGACAGGACAAAGGTGATTTATCTATCTAGTATTTATTTGTCCAGTGTTGACTTAACTAGCTATTGACAACTTTTTTGTTCCATTCAATGACCGTAAAACAAACACAGGCAGTGTTGTGTTTAAATATGTAGTAGTGATGTATATTGATAGATTCTCTATGCAAGTAGATATAATAAAACAATGTTCAAACTTATATCTATAAATACTGATTGTGTTCAAGAATGAAGCCAACTTTTATGTACTAAATTTCAAATATTTTGGTAACTTAAATTACATTTCACACTTTTTTAGCACCGCGTCTTACTACCCGTTAGGGTTATACGCCTATGTACTAATTACACTATTGGGCTATGGATTAGGAAGGCTTAATTGAAAGGAAATACACCCACACTAGCTCGGAGGGAGAGTGGAAAATCATTTAGAAAAACCCGTCTCAGTGCACCCGATTGGGATCGAACCCCGATCTCCCCGTCTTCGGCAGTCTAGTCTAACACGATAGTAGCGTGTTAGGCCACGCGGCCACCGAAGCGGCTAGTTAAATTATTATCTAGTCTAAATTTGGTAATCTATTTACATTATAAACATTTTGTTTTGAATAATTTCTTCAGTTTTCTACATATAATATTATGTTATGTTCAAAGTCCGAAACTGGCCACGTCACGAATTGGCTGGATCATTTGCACATTAGCCAGCTGCTCCAGTAAAATCGCGAAATATTGGTCAGGGAAAATTTAATTTGCGTTATTGCCAGCCAGACCCGCCATTGCCCTAAGGCCTGGATAGTAGACACAACACAATCCTATCCAAACTTATCCTAACCGCTGGGCATTACAATAGTAAACAGACCTTTCATCCATAATAATGATTAATTGTATAAAGAGGCACTGAAAAGTGAGATTGTAAATTATTACTATACAGTTAATGCTTTGTCCAGTTTCCTACGGCCATATCTAAAACTGGTCGGCCAAAGCCCGAACTACTGGTATATAATTATATATTTCGTGCTTTGGCAGATTTCGGTGGCTGGTCATTTTGTGGGCCGGCTAGACTTCGGGCTTTGGCCATGACATAATATACACAAACTGACTTTATTAATGAAATGCCTGAAAGGCACAATTATTTTGGTTCTTTTATGTACTGTCTGATCGCTTAGCTAATTCATTAGCATGTTTGCCCACTAATTAAAGGGTCCAGTTTTAGATTCTTGACGAGGGTTATGAATTAGTTGACCGCATGAACTGGGGAACGAGGAATGTATAGCCTTTTCTTTTTAATGTTTTTATTTCATTGGGACAATTTGTTAGGCTAGGTTAGGTTAGGTTAGGCTAAGCTAGGTGTCCTTCGTAAAGGGCACAAGGTTTCCCCTGTTTCTTTCAATCATTTCCAAACTTTAAAAATAACCTTAATTATGTTGTGTATACAATAAGAACAGCTATAGTGAAATTTTTAGAGCGAGGGTAGAATTTGTAATCAAGGAACCCAATTTTCTGGGAGGTACTTGGTGGGTTCACTGACTACAAGGGTGTTTTTTCAGTAGTTGTTAAATTAACAGTATGTGTTTGTATTTGCCTTAGAATCAATCTTGGAAATGCCCTTAGTAGGTTCTAGTAGGTGTTACAAAATTAATGTCCTTACCTACGAATATATAAAACTGACATAGTAGTAATTATTTAAAGACGTTAGGTCATGCCAGAGTTAAATAATTTTAAACTACTTACTAGGAAAAGTTAAGGGCGTGAGATTCAATTTCCAGTTACAGTAATCCATAGATAATTGAGCTTAATTTCTGTAAGGTTGATTACATTGTATTTTTACATAATAAAATATATTATTTCTATTTTTCATTGTCACGCCACTAAAATATCAATCATAAGACATCATTAAATGCTAATGTACTAATATCTGCTTTTAAAATAACTATATTAGCTTGATTATGGCTGTGTCCTAGTTTTTATATATTGTCCACAACTGGCATAAAACATGTATTGTGTGGGGTTATTCGGAAAGTTCATTACATTTCAGTGCAGTTGAATTGGCTACCAATAACGTTAAAGAGAGACGATCAGTCATATTAATGAATAATAATTGTATTTTTTCTGTTGCAGAAATAATGTTAGAAGCATTTTAAGGATGTTAACTTAACAAAGATTCAATGAACCCTATTATTTAAGTGGGTTCTTTTTACAAACAACCTAAAATAACTTGAATATGATATGTTTGTAATAGTTGAATTTAACAGTCCAATGGAAAATAAAGTCAAACTTGGCGAAAATTTAATAATGAATTTTGAAATGTATTAGTGACAACTGATAACTAAGGTGAAACAGTTGGGATAAAAGGTATGTATGATGATTTAATCAATTTATTATTCTCCACGAATATATTTTTTATATTTACTTTATTTCAAATCAATACTATTATTGCTATGAACAGTAGACCTTGCTTTCTCTATTTAAAACATGTTAAGAATTATGTAATGTTCTTATTGTTACTAAAGTCTTAAGATTTCTCCTTGGATTTAATATTGAAATATTTCATATAGTTTATCCTTGGATTTAAAGATGACTTTTCATTGGTTATCAAGTTATACAGAAAACAAATGAACTATATACTGAATAATACATTATATACATAGGGAATAACTGTTGTTCATGTGGTTCAAGACGTCAATCTCGCAATAGATTATGTACGGTATATGTTTTTTTTAATCTGTCAAAGTCGTTTGACTTAGGTTCAAAGAATCTCTCTGGAGAAATTTTGATGGTCAATTTCAAGGTCCCCCCCCCTCCCCCTCCCCTGCGAGACGAGGTTTAGAATAGTCCCGCAGTAACCCCTGCTTGTCGTAAGAGGCTACTAAAAGGGGAGGATTCTGTGCAGGATTTACCTCCCTCGTGCAGGACAAATCCATAATAAATCCTTCCTTTCACCTCCTTTTTTCTTCCTTCCATTTCTCTCTCCTTCATTCTTCTCTCTTCTCTTTATCTTTATTTCCTTACTTCTTTCTTCCCTTCCCCTGCCGCTCAGTCCTGCACGGAATATTTTTGGCTTCTCAGTTGACGACCTTGGCAACTAACCCGGATCTCCTCGGTTAATTATTGGATACCTTTGCACTTGAGCTCCGTCATGAAAGTGCGCCGGTTGTAATATCTTAGTAGTAGGACCTTAGGGATGACAATAATCGGGCACCTTACTTTGAGAAAAGATCGGTTGCGTTCATGAAGGCCCGGACGTAAAATTGGCAATTTCCTGCACCCACTTGCTGCGACGACCTCTCTCCTGGCGCTGCCCCATGCGAAGCTTGTCATGTCTAGCGTCGTGTGGGGTTTTCCGCCAGGAGGGTTAACAGGGCCTCATGTGGTAGAACCAACTTGGATCACCCTGGGTCTACGATCAGAGTACGAAAGTCTAGAAAAGAGGTCATCGTGACAAGGCTCCGCATCGGACACACATCATTGACCCATGGGTTTTTATTGAGGGGATCCACCTCTAATGTGTGATTTGCGACTCTTTCCTGTATTGTGTACCACATTTTGATGGAGTGTTGCAAATATGCCCCTATTCGCCTGGCTCTTGATTTTAAAGGTGACCTAAGCTTGTTATTACGCGATAGCGCAGACGGAGTTACTTTTTTACTAAGTTTTATACGCCAGGCGGATCTTTTTAATGTCATTTGAGTCATTTTTTTAAGGTGGCTCATTTGGATTTTATCCCATATTGATATTATTTGTAGCATTTTTAGTGTACTTTAATATGTTATTTTATCTTTTTTAAAATTATTTTATATTTAATATCTTTGTTTTGTCTTTTTATCATTTTATATTTTAATATGTTTGTTTTATCTTTTTAACGAAATTATTTTATTTTAAAATGTTTGCTTTTTATTTTTAATGTACTGCATAGACCTGTGGTTTTTTATTAGCAGGTGTATCACTCAAAACATTTCAAATGGATATTTTATCATATTGAGATATTTTGAATACATATTTTTATTATTGTATATTGTATTTTATTTTTGAATCCACCTGCTTATTTTAACGAGTGGACTATTTACCATTTTGCTCCCCCTTGGGAATTTTACTGTGTGTTTATATTTCAAGGCCCTACTGACCTCATTGTGTCGATAGGCCTCCAATCAACAACTACAATAATAATAATAATAATAATAATTTCAAGGTTGTCATGGTTTCACAAGAGTATACAATCATTATTTGTGCGTTTTAGCATGCTTAATTCGTTGCATTATTATTAATTTAAACTCTATTCCATGCAATTTACTTGCTTTACTCAGCTGATACAACTTTACTTTTTTTATTTAGATACTGTTTTGAGAGAATTTTAATATTCAAAAAACAAACAAATGAGTTTAATTCTTGAAAGCCACGATTGGAAAACATCTATATTAAAAACACAAAAACAATAACCTACCTGGAAGACCAGAGTTAAAAACATTTCGATTATTCATACATAAGGCAGCAGCACACGATAATAATGGTAAGTAATTATACAAATTAATGTGTATCAATATCAAGAAATATGATTATTTATTTTTCCCTTGTAATTTAAAAGATAATTTGATAATAATTCAGGACCTGATACTTAGTGTATGATAAGTGGTTGGCACTTGGCTAATTGGTTTAATCTATAGACAATTTGATTACTTTTTTTTAATTTTTTACAAAATAGATATATATTTTACTTTATTAATACAGAGTATTTATAATCAACTTTACAATTATTTGAAGGAATAAATTTTAGTTGTGTATCCAGTGATCTTCTTAAGAAGTTAATTTAAAATTATTTTTAAAGGTGCTAAGAATCAAAAGAGGCTATTAATATTAAATCTTTAATCGCATTTATAATTAATGATTTCTCATCTTCAATTAACTTGTCTGTTTTTGTATGACTTGAATATGTCATTTAATATTTGCCGGGAATAGAACTGAAGTACCTCACAAGAGTTGTATAAGTGCCGGAGCCAAAGGACTCCTCATTGTTATAACTAATGAATAAGGTATCTTTAGAGTAAAATAGATTATTACTGTTGCTTGCAATATTATTGAAGAGGATTAAAAATAAACTGAATTCATTAATTTTGAAAAATGAAATGTTATATTAAATTATGTTGAAAATTAATTACACTAAACAACATACAAATATATTTTTTTAAACTGATCGCACAGAAATTCAAACCCCGTACATTTGGTTAAAATGATTGGATTTGATTCTTTATCAATAAGTTATACAATTTTGAAAGTGTAATTTCAGATTATTCTAGGCTTTTTGAAAACTCTTATATAAATAAATATCATTAATATTCTTTAGATTAAAAAATGACACCTGAACGCGGGAATTGAACCTGAGACTTTTGTCTTAGTACGCCAATGGTAAAACCACTGAGCTATCCAGTCCTGTGCATAGGATCATTCTTCACTCATATTTTAAAGCAGAGTCTGTGATGGACGTGCAGAAATGGTCGACTACAATTGAGTGATCAATTAAGATCACGATATATCAAAAAACGCAGCCACCATCGATTCGGGTCGTTTTTAAGCTGCTAATAGTCAACAAAGACAACTGTACAAAGTCACATATCATGAATATGACTATTAGTGAAGAATGACGTTGAGCAAGAGATGAATCCTGAATAGATCAACGGTTAGAGCGTTAGTATACTAAGCCAAAGGTCCAGGGTTCCATACCCGTGTCCACATACAATTTTAATTTAAAGGTATGATATTTAAATGCGGCTATAATCGTAATTAGCTAATATAATCATTTGGCACTTTATCTATCAAAACATCACTAGGTTAAATGCTTACTATTCACAAGATTAAGCCTAACAATTTTAATAATTTCATTTGCTCTACAGGTGTTGCCAAAAGCTTCTTACGTTGCAATACAAATTATAGTAGCCTCAGTTTGTATTGACCATAATCAAGCTCATATTGATACAAACATCCTCCTACCAACATCTCTCAACCAATGTGTTGTGAAACTATGCAGTTCCAATCTTGCGGGAGTTAGACTTCTTTTGGTGTCTATCCCAAATTGGAAACAACTTAATCTAAAACAAAATGGTACACAGGGTAATTCTGATGATAACCAATTAGTTGGAGAAGATACATTTGATAAACTACCTTCACGGTTTATGCAACCATATCAAGAAATTATAGGCCAGTTGTTAATGATGTTGAATCAAGAATTCACCTGGAGCATAATGGTACCAGGACTCAAAATAACACACAATATCTTCACCGTTGAGGCAATTGATGCCTACCTGATTCTTTTGGACATGTGTGGAGATCAATGCATGTTGGAGGCTCTAGTAAAACATCTGAACATGTTATCAAGTGAAGAGTCATGGAATCCAAGAGCTCGTTTCGTTGTCGTCGTCGTAGTGGATGAAAAGCTTGTTTGGTCATCTGATATTAATTTATTTGTTGATTTAGTTCGGCAAATTCTAGAAAAGATGTGGGCCGAGTACATTTATTCTACCACAGTTGTTTTACCTGTGACGACGAGAAATGTGTCAAGAGAAGGTTTCTTAAAGCATTTTAAGGATCGTGGTTCACAAAAATTCATTGGAATCTACTCATGGTTCCCATACAAAGCAAAGGGGAAATGTGCACGCAATATTGAAGATGTTCAATTGTTGGATTTGTGTACAAAAACAAACGATGGTTATTTTCTAAGCAATTCAAACCCTTACAGATTTGAACCCCCCAAAACTTTACATGATTGTCCATTATTGATCACTGCGTTTGAATATGATCCGTATGTTCTCTATCAGCAAAACGATTCAAGCACAACATACGGCGTTAACTTTGATGACGGTTTAGAGATTCGATTGTTAAGACTTATTGCTGATTTCTTGAAATTCCAAATAGTTTTTCAAGAACCTCCAACTAAAGCAATTCGCTGGGGGAGGGTTCTTCCCAATGGCACTATGACTGGCCTTCTTGCAGATATAAGCTATAAAAAATCTGATATTGTTTTTACTGCTTGTGAATTGGTGGCCATGAAAACTAAATTGAAGTTTGAAAGCACACATTATTACTTCAGAGAATCTCTCATATGGTTGGTTCCATGTGCCAGACCCATCCCTCGATGGAGAAGTTTGTCAAGGATTTTCAGCCCAATGTTATGGTTGATGGTTTTCTTAAGTTTCTTTCTAGGCTCTAGCTTTTTTTGGATTTTTTCGAAGCTAAGCAAACCTTCATCTGCAAATTTTCTGAGTGTAGGTAAATCTTTTGAAATTACCTGGGCTACTATTCTTGAAGTGACAGCCAATAACGAACTTTACTCGGCGGCTTTCCGTATTTTCTTTCTCCATTGGCTTTTTTACAGTCTAATAGTTAACTCTGTCTATCGATCTTTCTTGATTGGAGTTTTAGCAGACCCTGGCAAACAACATCAGATAGACACAGTGGAGGACATTTTGAAATCTGGAATGGACATTGGTTTTCCAGCAACTCTTGATGGGTTATTCGAAGCTTCAAATAACTGGCAAGATGTTGAAATTCTGAAAAGACGTATTGACTTAAACGATTACACATATTACTATAACCGTATTGCACACAATGAAAATTTTGCTGGTATTACTGATAAACTACATACAGAGTATATGAGTTTGTTTAAATTTCTTGATCAAAATGGTAATCCTAGTATTTGCTTATTTAAAGATGGCGTCAATAACTACTTTGTTACTATGTTGTTGTCTAAAGGGAATCCTATTCTTCTTCGATTTAATCAGATAATAAGTCGTATTATTCAGGGAGGATTTGTTGATTTATGGGTTAAAGATTTGTTAACTATGTCAAGGTTGAAATCTTTAATGACACAAGATTTTAATTCTTCTGGCAGTTTATATGTCATGACAATATCTCATTTACAAGGTGCGTTTTTTTTGCTATCTATAGGTCTTATCTTAGCTCTTTTACGTTTTATTTGGGAGCTAAAACATAAATGCTTGAGCGCAGAGTAAAGTATTTGTTAGAAATTCCCGAGCCCACAATTCACAATAGTAACTTTTTCTAATTATTGCTACTGTATTCTAAAAGTACTTCTTAAACACTAAAGGCTTGACTGGCACCTGAAAAGTTTTGTTTTCCTTACGATAAATATCTTAGCTATAGATTATCAACCTCCTCAGACTCAGGGCTATATAGTAAGGGCTGTCTGTCTCACTACGGTTCTGGAGGTCTCTCATTCAAGACGTGACGTCACCGGCATGATGGAGCTCGAATGACACACAAAGAACGCTCGAAAGTTCCAAAACATAACTCACATTTTCTCGTAAATTACTTGAACAATCAGTCATTTTTTCAGAATTTGTTATAAAAACCTTTTAAGACATGAGGAAATTATTAAAATTCCCATATTGCAATTGGTTTGCTTTAAAAAAAATTCTAATGAAAGAACTATAATGAAGTTTTTATAGCAGACACATTTTCACTCTGTTGAAAAGTTTTTTCCTAATTGAAATAGATGGGTAGTATAAGCGTACGAAATGATGACCATGAACTGAATTTTATTTAGATATAAGACTCATCTCTGTAGCTTAAATACTTTGCTCAGTTTGATGTGTTTAGTTACGAGCTATTTTAGCGCGCCTGGTTTTAGATAGACTAAATGAGGCTTGTCAGAAAGACTGGTCCGTCAATAATATTTAAACTAGTGATATTAATCACTATACAAAGTAGTAAATAGAATTAATTCAAGCCAAACCTTCTTGAAATTTACAAGCACCTCTAATAATATTGTTCATAATAATAATAATAACAACAACACAGAAAAATAAGTACACAATATAACAATACTTATTAGAACAAAAACCGATCACGTGTTTTTATTTAAAAAAATAATATAATAATACTATAATATCCCTTGCATAAGCTGCCTACATATGCATGCAAAACTAATTTATAACACTTTATATACTACTGTTGGTATAGTAATAATAATAATAATAATAATAATAATAATAATAATAATAATAATAATAATATAACTTGCGTACTCCATAGCATAAGGAACTCACACACATTTACATGTTTTGTGAACGTTAATGATGTTTGCTGAAACCTTTCATTTAAAGTGTGTTTAGAACAAGAACAAGAATGAGTAGCTGTGCTGTAGCAACGTGCACAAATTATTCCCGGAAAAACAAAACAAAAACAGGGAATCAACGTTGTATATCACAGGTTCCCAAAAGATTCCGTAAGTTGCAAACTCTGGATAAATAAATGTAAACGATTAGACTTAGTTAATTGTAAAAATGCCTATGTGTGTACAACAACTTTAAACTGTGATCACGGAAACTTTAAAACGAAATGAGTAAACATCACGCATTGGAATACTACTGTATTAACACGTGGTGATTTGGCAGGTGCCGCGCTGTGTCTGGCTGGTGACGTCACGCCAGTGCTCCCCCCTCCAACTAGCGGAACCAAGGCGGCAGCGTTAGCATCAAAGAACTGGGACAGCCCTTACTATATAGCCCTGCTCAAACTTGACCAAATTCTTAACATGCTATAATAAATTTGGTCATTTATAATTTATATGGCTGTCTTAGTTCCCAGTCCGGAATTTAATTTGATTTACTTGAGTATTTTTGTTTGCTTCGGCCACCGACTTACTAAGGATGTTGTGGCCTACACTTGGGTAGTGATAGAGATTCAATATGTAGGGAAAAGACTGAAAGGTAGATCAATAAAGGGCTCAAGAGAAACAAATAACATTAAGTGAGAAAATGAGAGGAGAAAAATGGAAGCAATTAAAGAAGTAAGATGAAGTCATGTTACTAGACTCATCCGGCCACAGCCTGGAAACCGTTCATGATGATTATTTATACTACTAAACTATATTAAAATAGTTAAATCCATCATACACAGTTTTTAATAAAACAAAAAAACTTTTTTCCAAAATGACAAAACCAACATTTTATTTCATGCATACCCTATTTGGTTATTAATATTGGTGAGGCAGGATAGTTTTTTATCAGAAATTTACAAATGTAAAAAGTATTCAACTAACTTTGCAGAATATTGATGAATTAAATAAGTATTCAAAATATAAGGATGGAATTTAGTAAGTTTTGGACCCATAAATGTTGAAGAGAAACATACATTTTATGTAAATTATTTGCAAAACAATATTTTTTCAAATATATGTAATGTATGTAAAACATTGTTATTATAAAATTAATTCCACAAAGTGTAAAAGTTTTGGCCTTTAATAATAAAATATTCACTAAATCTGTTTTTCTACACTTGAATATTTATTTATAAACCGCTATTTCATTCTTGTAGTTTATTTCTCCTACCTCTTAATGTAACCAATCAAGGTAACTTTTTTATTAATTTTAATTAACATTCTTTTAAAAGACAAAAACTAAAAATGGCATAGAGATAGTGGTTTGATTGCTGATGACATAGAACATATTAAATCATATATTAAACAATATTCTCCTATTCCTCTGCGAGATTGGGCTTATAATATTCCCACGGCACATCCAGTCTTGTGCAAAAGCTTTTAGGCCACTGTTGACGACCTTGACCACGGAAAATATTGAATACAACTGCACTTGAGCTCTGTCATGAAATTGCGCCGGTTGCAATATCTTTAGAAGAGTCTTAAGCATGACAATAGCCAGGTATACTACATTGAGAAAAGATCGGTTGCGTTCATGAGGGTTCCAACGTAAAATTTGCACCTACCCGCTTGCTACAATGATCTCTCTCTTGGCGGTGCCTCATTTGATAGTTGTCATTGCTAACGTTCTGTGGTTCTCTCCTTTGGGAGAGCTAACAGGGCCTAATATGGTAGAAGCAAATTGGATGGTGCAGGCCCCCAAATGGCATGGCCGATTCTTTTTTCAAAGTTCAAACCTTACTGTCCACTCGCACAGTTCTTCTATACCCTGTTGTAACGTACTGGTAATGCTGCTCAGACCTATTCTGGGAAAAATCCCGGAAATAGTGAGGCCCAAGACCCGCTTCCTGGTAATATCTCTAGTAGAGGACAGTGAGAACCTTAAGCGTGTCAGCCCATTTATCCTCGAAAGAGTTATAAATTGAGCAGCAAAATAATAAGTCTCGATAAGAAAACTGTGCGGTGGCATTATATTGATTCAGACTACGACTGACATAGCCATCCAATATAGTGGCTTGGTCTGAAATACCACTGAGCAACCGGGGTCCTTTGCAGATTAAGATAGAACCGCACACATTTTTAAATGTCTGCAAGTGAGTGGTCACTCGCTATGAATTAGACAGCGTGAGCATTGAGGAAATCTGTGAGGATCTTTATCTCCTCAGCATGTCACCGAAGTTAATCATATTATCACAAAAAAAGAACTGATAAGAGAAAAATACCGATACACATATCCTCACTTTTGCTACTCCTTCCCTTCCAAAGGAGGTCCTAACAGGTTTCCACATGCTCAGGGTCAGGCCGTATGTCCCCAACCCTCGGAGATGTTTTCAGTACAAAGCATTTGGTCATACGAAGCTGAGATACTGTTATAAGCCAACCTGTGCAGATTGTGGATAATAGACTCATGATACATCGTGAGAGTCTCCTAAGTTATGCGTCAACGGCAAGGGTCATCACTGTGCCTGGTCTCAGGCCTATCCCAATTGAAAGGTTGAGAAAAAAGTATTGGAGAATATATTTGAAAAAAAAGTTGTCTTATGCCGGAGGCCGGTGGGTTGCCCATATGTGATCTAAAGTAATGGAATCGCTTGACTTACTGGTATATTAATATGCTCCAACGGTAAAGTTCGCAACAACTCTACCGGGGCATCGAAGGGAAATGAGATGTTCCTCGCATTGAGCTCCGTGTTCTATTCGGTGCTCTTGAGCCCATAAATCTGTGTCTTGGAAGTGATCACGCTTGTTCCGGGAACAGGGTCCATGGCAGTAAACTGACTAATGAAACAACAAATTACAATGATTATTATCAACTCAAATCACACACTCACTCTGTAGTAGTGGCGCAGAGCTTGCCGCCTCTTTCTTTACACCAATAAAGGCGGCACACAAGATATAAACAAAATAGCAGAATAAATCAGAGTAAGTTGGTACAGTCTAAAATGACAATAATCTGAGGGCAAATTATCGCACTCAGAGACACGCAACTCACACGGTTGCGATAAAAACCAACAGAAGTTAAGCACAGTCGTCCTTAACAACTAAGCATGTATATTATTTTAAACTATTGATTATTTTAGTTTACTCATCAGGAAAAGGGCAAGAACAATTTCAAAGAATGACCAAGGAGATGTAAAATTAAGTATGTCTTTAATTGATAAACAATAATATTTGGTAGCACATAGTATTATAAACATTAAATAAAAATAGATATAATAAAAAGGACAATTGATCTTTCAGGAATACGTATCATACGATGTATGGCAAGCTATAATTATAGCTTAAGAAAAATATAATTTTCCTTAAACTTATTACTATGAAAATATAGGCAATAAAAAGCCTTATCTTTAATTTATATAATATTGTAAAAAGATTAGTGCTCCACTATGCTGACCGCTACACCTGCAACTTTTATTGTCTTCCCTTTTATCTCGTTCCATCCTTGCCTAAAAGGTAGCCGGGTGAACTTGACTCCCAAGGGGCTTATTGTGAGGCAGGGGGGGAGGTTTATTGGAAAAAAAGTTGCGTGTATAGAAGGGTCTGGGTTAACTTTCTTCGAACCTAGTAGTGTATTACGGAAATTGAGATTTCTAGACTGACTTTGACCCAAATATACACACGGTAGACAATAGCCAGTCCGAGTTGATGTTAGTCGAGTGAGTGGACTGGCGGGAGTGGGCAGCGTGATCATCGAATGGGCCTGTGTGTCCAGTGTGTGGGCTAGAGAGTGGGTCGGCGGCGTACCAGGCAAAGGATCAGCGAATCCAGCGATTGCGTATCATGAGTCAGCACAGTTTGTCATGCGTGGGGACAAGTGGCGACTAATGTGGGCTACACCGGTGACGTAGACGTTGTTGTTGTAAACTATGTCAAAAAGGAAGATTTTTGCGATTGCTTTAAATTCTTGAATAGTTATGTGTTTTATAGTTCTAAATTTGTTTATTTAATTTAACTCTATTAAATGTTTACTTATTAGATTATTGATCATTCAGACTTGAATATTAATTCTATTATTTAATTTAGTCTTGTTTAGTTGTAGTCAATTTAATTATATTTTATTAATGTACGTGTTGTTTTATTTTTAATATTCAAAACCTTCAGTATTCCGTGTGCATTTTCAATCTTATTTAATCAGTAGAATACCCCAATATCCTTAACTCGCGGTTCACACGATGGCGTGTGAACGGATCGCGGACTGTCTGGTCGTACGCGAGCCCCACTTTACAATATAAATTATCTACATAGGATAAACATATAGTACGGAAGCCGAGGCCGAGAAACCAAAAGTCAGGTCCTAAGTTTGCGGGACGGGGTCTAGAATAAGCCCGCAGTATCCCCTGCTTGTCGTAAGAGGCGACTAAAAGGGGAGGCTTCTGTGCAGGGCGTACCTCGTACAGGACAAACCTATCCTATATCTTTCCTTTCACCTTCTTTTTTCTTCCTTCTTTTCCTAACTCCTTCATTCTTCTCCTTTCTATTTCTATTTTTCCTTCTCCCTTCTCCTTCTTTCCTTACTTCTTTCTTCCCTTCCCCCTGCCGTTCAGTCCTGCACGGAAGATTTTGGCTTCTCCGTTGAAGACCTTGGCTGCGCAATGTATTGCAGTTCAACTTTCCACAGTGCTGAATGGCAGATTCAACTCTGTCAACAATATTTGGACGTGGACATCGCGTAATGGCTTTCGCTTCTCTGCAGCCAAGACATCAGTCGTCCACTTCCATAGATTACGCGGAATACAATCCCCCAGTATTTTAATGAACCACGTTGTTTTACCTGTCTTGGAGAACGAAATGTTTCTGGGACTTTTATTTGATTTTAAATTAACCTGGATCCCCCACATCAAAGACCTGAAAGCGAGGTGTATAAAAGCACTCAACCTGCTTAAAGTGGTTAGCGGTCGGTCCTAGGCTGCTGATAGGGAAACCTTGATGCGCCTGTATAAGGCCTTGGTAAGATCTAAACTAGACTACGGCAGCTTCGTTTATGGATCAGCGAGACCCTCGGCGTTAAAGATGCTGGATAGTGTCCACCATGCTGGCATACGACTGTCTACTGGTGCTTTTCGTATCATTCCAGTCGTCAGCATCTGTGCCGACGCCGGTGAACCCCCTCCCTCTTGCCGGCGGTCCTATCTTCTGGCATCTTACGTGTCGAAACTGCACTGCATTCCGGAGCATGTTGCCTACCGTCCTGTGTTTCATCCACCCAACCATATCTTGTATGATACCAAATGGCGTAGTACAAGGCCTGTTGGGATCCGGATGCTATCGGTTTTCGACACGTGTGGGATAGTGCTGCCAAAGGCTATCCCCACATCCCCAGGTCGAGTTTATCCCTGGAAGATACGCCTACCTCAATGCCATTTTGATCGTGCCAAGTTCCCTAAAGCGACCACCTCATACTTTGTATATGAGAGGACCTTTAATGTGCTCCTCGCAACCCGCTTTTAGGATTTTAAACGCATTATCACGGATGGCTCGAAATGTGGGGCCTCCGTGGGATCCGCCTTTGTTGAGTAAAGATCCAATTTTAAATTTGGTTTACCTGGTGAATCCAGTGTTTTTACGCCGGAATTATATTCCATTTTTAAGTCTTACTGTTTTGTTTATCGTAAGTGTCACTGTTCTGTTCTCATCTCCACGGATTCCATGAGTGCTCTGTTGACACTGTCCACTGTGTACTCGTGTAATCCCCTCGTGCTGATGATACATGATCAAATTTGGATTCCTGGTCACGCTGGTCTTTCAGGTAATTAACTGGTGGACCAGATGTCGAAGGCGGCAGCACGCCTGCCTCCGGAGGCGGGTCTGGGTGTCATGTTTTTAGATCTGAAGGGTTATGCTCGGCGTGGGTTCTTACGCACCTGGCACGAACAGTGGGTCTCGACCCCTGCTCAGAACAAGCTGCGGTCCATCAGGGACGGTGTGTCGCGGTGGCCCTCTTTTTTTTACGATAGTCTAGAAGAGAAGAGGTCATCGTGACGAGACTCCGCGTCGGGCATATATTTCTAACCCACAAATTTGTATTAAGAGGGGATTCACCTCCAGTGTTTGAATTTTGCGATGCTCCCCTTAGTGTGTACCAAATTTTGGTGGAGTGTCACAAGTATGCTCCTATTCACCTGGCTTTTGAATTTAAAGAGGTGACCTTCGTTTTTACTATGTGACAGTGCTGAAGGAGTTATTTGTTTACTCCATTTTATACGCCAGGAGAATCTTTTTAGTTCCATTTGAGTCACTTTCGTAAAGTGACTCATCTGGATTTTATCTCGTATTGAGATCTTTTTAATATTTTAGTATACTTTAATATGTTTGTTTAGTCGTTTTACTACACTTTAACATGTTGGTTTTGTCCTTTTAATTTAATTATTTAAATATGTTTTTTCATTTTAACGTGATATATTTTAAAATGTTTATTTTATCTTATTATTGGAGTGATACACCTGTGATTTTTTTTACCAGGTCTATCACTCAATTTGTACCAAGATCCCATTTGAGCTTTCCTATCATATTGAGAACTATTATTTTTAATTTATATCATATGAGGGGTTGAGTTCCAAAACTTGTCTCATCCACGTGAAGTGATTTTGAGTAAAATTCGAAAAACTTTTTTTGACTCTACGTTGATGTTAAGAAATCCACCTTTCAATTAAATATTGAGTGAATACAATTAGGATTATAAATCTAGAAAGAAAAATGTATTTATCAATTGATACAAAAGATATTTAATTAAAATAAGTAGATAAAAAGAGTTTTGCTACAAATAAATATACAAAAGCAGTTATGAAAACAAAAAAATAGTATAAGGTCAGTTTTGGATCAAAGAGTATAGATTAGAATGCAATAGAGGCTTCAAAACGAAATGAATAACATGAAAGTATTACGAATTATAAAATAACACTCACTGTCTATTAAAAAAAAGTTAAATACAGTTAATGTAACACACAGTGTTTTTAAATTTTCACTAAATTACTTGAAATATTTCAAATTCTAAGTTCATCACCATCTTCGGGTAGTGGTATTTCTGCTTAGTAAAAATCTTCTACATCACTTTCTGTAGAATACAGAAGCATCTGCCTAAAGTAGTCCATTCCATCCCGTTCATCCCATCCTTCTCCAAAATGTTTGTTTAACAATTTCTTGACATTTTCAATTTTTTCTGCTTTCACTGAAACTTGGGATGGTTATGGTTCAGGATTGATTGAATGTAGACTTACCTTTCTTCAAAAATGGTTTAAAAGTTCCTGTATCCACTCGGTAGTTGATTTCTTCTTTCATGACAATGTTCTTGTTCTTGGTTTTCTTTAGTGTGATTCTCTTTGCTGGATCACAAACTTAGTGTAACTGAACAGGGACTTTGATGACATCAGCTACAGAGGTTTTCCAATCGTGGATAGGCACATCTGAGCCTACATTTTTTACGGTTCCATATTAACAGAAAATATCTTTATATTTTTGTGGCTGGAACATGGTGTCTTTCTTCCTTATTTCTTTTTAGATTCGGCCGAAAACACAGTCAGAAGGAAGGTAGAAATGACCAATAACTGGTAATATAATGTTAACACACTTCTCATTGTCGGCAGAATCTAGAACAAGCCATTTGGCAAGCATGCCTATCATAGTTATATTCTTGTTTTAGCCTGGACAGCCATCTGCAAAAATGTGTACAGTCAGATCTGCACGACAAAGATGATAATAATAAACAATAGATGCTATCTCATTTGTTCCTTTCAAGCGCTGCCCTTCGGACCAAGTAAAAATATGTACGGTGTTCGTACTTTGTTTATTCTTGGAATGCCCTTCACAAAGCGTAATGTTATATTGATAGAGCTGCCTAGAATAGTAGGCAGCTTGATCGGGAACTTTTGGTAAAACCAAATTCTTCTAACAGACAATTGAGAATTTAAATACCTCATCATTGCTTGTGGTTTTCAACATATCGTGAAATGATTTAGCATTTAATTTATGCACCGTATATTTGGCCATTGCTTCAGCTTTCTGCCGATCGGTTGCGGCAGTAATTACTGATTTCAACCTAATGCACTCGGAGCATGCATCCGTGGCTGGAGACTTGAAACTGATATTGAAATCGTTCATAAAAATATCCCAAAAGTAATGATACTTGACCTTATTCTAGACATCAGCTCTATTATTGTAGGCTTCCCACAATTTTCGTACACTGCCATCACTAGGAAGTTATTGTCTAACACTCTGTTCACGAGTGTAGTGAGACTCAACACATTTAATATTTTGTATGTAATTTTGAACCAAATTTTTTTTGTCACTGTACTTTCTTGATCACGTGTCCCCACCACGCTTTTCTAAAAGAGATCTTCCTGTCTTTAGATGTTGTTTACAAATGTTTTGAACTCTGAATTTAGAAATCCCAATTATTGACAAAAAAAAAAAAAGCTTTACCACATACCTGCATAAGGCCACGCTTTTTAGACCTTATATAATACGAGATTGTTACTCCTTTTTCAGGTCCTTCATTTTCACTTGGACGTCTACGTTTTGGATTGTGCTGTACTGTGTACTGCAGTACGAAATTGTCCTGTGACACTTTGTCTTTATTTGAGTAAAAAGCTTCATGAAGCAGGTGGATATCTTGCATAGGCATGTGACAGCACTGAAAAGTCTTCTTTCGGTTGTGCAGTCAGGTCTACGGGATAGTGATTTTGTTTTACATTTGCAACACACACACACAAAGTTCTAAATGCAGAAGGTCCAGCAAACATAAATAATGAATAATAGCAAGGTTATTGCTGCCTACCTTTCTGCTTTCAGCTTATCTTTACGCCAGGAAGTTTTGTCACGTTTCTTTATTCTCCCTCTTCCTTCAGCTATGATAACTGTATTTTCACCATCCATTGCATATAACTTATTCAAACTGTTAATAATAATAGTATGGATGCAAATTATATAGTGAATAATATTGGGAACAGGCACAGCTGATAATTTTGGTTCACTTGTTCTATTTACCATTTAACAATGTTGCCAACATTTTAAAATAAAGCATAATTGTGGTATGAAGACAGTTTTGGAAAACATTATCTAACATGTTATGCAGTACTATTGGATTAGGTAAGTTTTGAAAAGAAAAATAGCAAATTGATATTGAGGATGGTGTGAGCTTTTTTTCCAAACTATATGAGGATTAGGCAAGTTGTGGAAATAACACATGTTTTCAATATGTAAAAATAAATGGGTGTAGTAAGTTAAGAAGCGAAATAATATCGGAGTCGGATGTAGTACCACCAGGAGAACAAGATTCAAGTGCCAACTTATTTTTTTTCAATTTATGGATAAGATGAGTTTTGGAAATCACCCCCTCATATATTGTACATATATCTGTATATTATGAAGGTGAATTATTATGTCTCCCCCCCCCCCCCCCC
>CABFWB010007781.1:0-22199 GCA_902151455.1 Timema bartmani
CAATCAGAGCGAGGGGGCGTGGTCACGTGACCAAAACCGACCAATCAGAGCGCTGTACTAGGTGGTCCAGAACACTACTCTCGTAATGCTAAATGGTTGATTATTCCTTCTTATTACGAAACTCTTCTAGTATCCCACTTTATCACAAAATAGTATTACTTTTACAACTATCATACCTCAAAAATTTATCTTATTATAATAAAATTCAAAGATTTTTAAAAAAACATATAGATTATAAGATAGTCACAAAATAAAATAATAAAATCTTATTAGCAAAAATAATCTAATATATCTATGTGTTTGCTTATAAAAATACAATTCCTACTGTGATGGTTTAGTAATAATCCCTTGTAAATATATTATATGTTCAAAATTTTTACTTACTTACCATACCATATAATTAAATTTCATTCTAGATCATTTAAACCAGATTATCCTAAAAACTACTAATAAATTAATATTTAATTACACTTAAATCTTCTTTTATGAAAACGTAATCTGGAACTCCTAGTTTGTAATAATCGTAAATATTTGAAATAATTAAACATGATATTATCAATGTGATCATAATAATGTAAATTCTTTGTCGAGGAAGAATTTAGGGATACCTGTGAAGCTTCGAGATAAACGCGTTGGTGTGAAATAGATAGCCCAGATATTATTAGGAGTAAAGTGAGGTTAGCCTATATATTTAGGAATTTCCGCGTGTTTTGGGAGAGTATACCTTTTAAGTTTGCCCCAGTTTTTTGGTTCTTCTGTTCATTGTGAAATTTAGTACATGCTCACACACAGAGAGCTTTCAAACCCCATCCTCTAAAAATCGATGAGCATTCCCTCTTACTTTATGCCCAACGGTCTCTATTCCTCCAATTTCGCCAAATCCTTTCAATCCCTACATACCGCGCTTCTATTGACCAGGTGTTTGTGTTTGTTCGGTGACGGCTGGACGTGATTGATGATAGGAAAATCAGTGGCTAAGTGAGTGTTTTTTTTCTCCCATCCATCCCTACTTTTTTTGTAAGTCGATATGTCGTAATAAACTTGAGAATGTTGCCGGGATTGACAGAATTCCTTTTAAGCACTTACAACAGCCTTTCTTGAAGAGAGTACTTACTAAGAAACTTCCGACCAAATTATAAGTTTTAATTACATTTTAATTATTTTGATATTTAAAGTTGTAACATAAGCTGAATTTAGATAATTATTGAATGTAAATTTGACAAATATATTACAATGTAGATTAATTATTAGTATTAATGAAAATTGGATTTGATGTTACATTTGGAGATATAGGGGACACGTCAAAAGGTCAGTTTTATTGTAGTTCTTATAGCAAAACCTTTTTTTGTCAAAATGAATCAAATATATTTTCTTCAATATAGAATTAAATTTTTTCACTTGGTGACCTCAACAGTTGTATAATATCTGTCAAGGGTGTCCTGGTATTTACTGACAACTTTTTCTCTTCGTTTAAAAAGTTTGTCTCTAATGCTGCTAAGCTCATGACAAATATTAAAAAACTGTTGATATCACCATGTGAAGAAAATTAGACTCTATTTTTGTACTAAAGCAATATCTTACTTATTTTGGCAAAAAAAAAGTTATAAGACTGCAAACACACTGGTTTGTCTCGTGTTTCACACATCTCCCCCTTAAAAATCAACAACCTATTGACAGTAAAACTGAACTAAAGATAAGGGTCAAGTGGGTGCCTGAATTAATAGGTGAGCCAGTAGAGCATTTTAGTTTAACTTATACCTGCTTAAGAAGATAATTAAGTTTAATAATAATTAAATAAGCAACTAACACATCAATGCCACTCTTCGGGCTTCGTTTCCCTAATAAAATATATTAATGCGTTCTCTAAAATATGGTTTTAATATCGTTTTTAAATACATTAACTGGTATAACCAAATTTTATTCAGCCATTTGATCCCTCATTACTGTACTATTATTATTATTATTATTATTATTATTATTACTAATATTATTACAAGCACAGCTTCTTACTATCCGTTCGGGCTGTACGCACTTACGTTAAGGTGATTGTGAGATGAAATGGAGGACCTACAGTTTAAGGTGGGATCCAAACCACGGTGGAGGTTTGGCATTCCACACATTCACAAGTTGTGATTAATACACGTCTTGTGAGAGGTGAAGGAAGGGTTTAGAAATCAGATAAGTCTGTGCCAGGACCGGGGATTGAACCCCAGATCCCCAGCACAGAAGTCCGACACCTTTCCCCTAGACCACCAGGTCACCTTACTATACTATTAATTTAAAGCTTTTAGAATCATATTTTCTAATTTTATAAAAGTAATAATATATAAATTATCTTCATCTATACGTACTTATATTTAAAGAGCCATAAAGGAAAATTGATATCTATATTTTAAATACTATTCTATGTTCTATGGATATAATCAGGCCCTTGATTTTCTAAAACCACACCTGATACCAGTAGAAAAGACTTAGCTCCAATACCTCTTCTCCAAAAACGTTTACAAACTTTGACACAAACTAATGAAATATTAGATTAAATAAGTTTTACCTGAAATGCTTTTAAAAATTTTAGAAGAATTTATAGGAATAAAAAAGTTGGCAAACAAACTATAATAATATTATTCTGAAAATTGACACCTGAAAACGGGAATCGAACCCAGGACCTTTGACTTAGTACGCCAATGCTCTGACCACTGAGCTATCCAGGAATCATCTCGTACCCAGGATCATTCTTCACTCATATTTTAAGGAAGAGTCTATGATAAACGTGCGGAAATCGTCGGCTACAAATGTGTGATTTTATTAAGATCACGAGCTACCAGATAACGCAGCCACCTTCGACTCGGTAGGTGTCTTATTTCTGACACTTGTACAGTTATCATAATTGTAAGGGATTGCATATTTTCAATTTTCAGAATATGATATCTAGATGGAGAATTCCTCACTAAAATTTATAAATAATAGTTCGGTTATTTGATTCTTAAATATGCAATAATTACCATTTTCCTATCAATACGTAAATGTAAACACATAGGTAATTTAAGAATCAATTGGCCAAAGCTATTATTTATGCTTTTATTGAGGATTACTCCATCTAAATATCATATTCTGAAATTTGACATCTGGACATGAGAATAGAACCCGGGTCCTTTGGCTTAGTACGCCAATGCTCTAACCACGGAACTATCCAGGAATCGTCCAGTGCCCAGGGTCATTCTTCACCAATATTTTAAGGCATTACTAATTAAATTCATCTTTATTGGTCAAGATTGTTGAATGATACATTTACAACCAAAATTATATCTAACTTAGAAATAATATGTAATTGAAAATGCTGATTCAAAAGAAAAATACAAATAATAACCTTTTATGTATAATTAAATGTCATGATGTGGGGAATCCAGGCCAGTGCGAACCGTCTCTAATGTATGTTAGAACGGTCATACTGTTTTAATAATTAAAGAGTGGAAAACTGACATATTAGACAATCTATCGCGTCCAACAGTTTACCCCAGCAGGGATTTGATTCCAACCTTCCCCATCAGAATTATATGAGCCTGACATTTAGACGGCGTGCCCACAGGGATTCGTACATCGGTATCTTGCTGAGGGGTAGCACCACTAATGTCTATTAGAACGCTTGTCAAATCAAATACTTCTTTCCCATCGTTGAGTGCACCCTCCACATTTGCGAATTCCCTCGCCAGAATTAGATGAGCCTGACATTTAGACGGCGTGCCCACTTGCACTGGAGTGAAAATCAGGAAAGTCTAACAAGAACTTCCACTACTGTGGGATTCCTGAAGGTACATCAGCACTTTCATCCTGTTTGAGGTGATTTGACCATGCACTTAAATTAGTTGAGAAACATTATTACTTAGTACATGTGATATAGATTAGATCTTAAAGGGGGGAAAACTCTATTAGCCTGCTATATGAGTGGACAGTTATTAAGTATTGTAAATTTGAAAAGACTCTTAGCTTTCACGGCAATGACATTAATTGTTACTCTCAACCCTCCTATTTATTGCACATCCATGATAGAAGGATAAATATAAAAAATAATTCCACATGAGAACTATGGGGACTTTGACCTCGTCTAATATTAAGAGAGTTCCGGTATCAAACGAAGGTACTTTTAAATGAAATGTGGCGGGGATTTTCGGCAGACTAATTCATGTCTGACCAAGTCATAAAATCAATGAAAAAAGACACAACCAAATGTTATAATTTTATAGTTATATTAAATATGCGGACCACGAGCTAGCTTCCACGCCACAAACAAATTTAGATTTATTTCTATGTTCTTAGGCTGACAATGTATATTAAATCATGTCGAGAGATTAAAATCCTCATCACAGCCCCCTCCTCCAAAGCGGGAGTATTGCCTACAAAAAAATACGTCCTTAAGGATGCTTTCTACCTCTGACGTAATGGCAAGTCAAGATAGGATCATCAGTGTAAATGTATTTTTCTTTTTAAAGAATTAACGCTGAACCAGTTATTAGCATGCACGTATGTCGTAGCATTGTATTTTTTAACCTCTTGTCAGGACTAGCAGTATATTTGGCATGAAAGTAACGCGTTAGCTAACTACAGCAACGTGTCGGGTCTTATCGCTAACATAATCAAATGATTCCTTCCCGGATATTTAAGTTGTTAAGTGCAACCGCATTTGCGCTGAGGGAGATTGGAAATTCAGCTTCAGTACACCCTACAGAAATTCAGACCCCCATGCCTCAGCAGGTATTAGAACTCCAATCTCACGTCCCTCCATCAGAAAGCCCTAGCAGGAATTCAAACCCAACCTCCGCCCACCGCTGGAAAGTCCTAACTAGTAGAATCTGACATTTAGACTGTGTGCCAACTGGTGCATGTAGCTAACTACTGGCTATAAAAAAAGTTTTAAAAAGCATCCATACCACTAGTGCATTTGCTTGGGAGTGAAACTGGAAAACCATAGAGACATAGTTTGTAGAGTAGGAATAAAAAGTGATAAATGTACCAGTAGTGGTTAAAATGACAGTTCTGGCTCACTTTCTCCCATAAGGTTAACATTGATCCTCCACATGAATGTGGAGGACTCCACATTCATGTGGAGGATCAATGTTAACCTTATGGGAGAAAGTGAGCCAGAACTGTCATTTTAACCACTACTTGTACCAGCATCGGTATTGTAGTAGATAGCGAAATATGTCTTCGTACTACCCATAGGGGGCACAACCCGTGGAGGATGAGTGAGGAAACCGGCCTCAGCACTCACGCACTACAGGGATTCTAACCCCCGATCCCTCCCGACACCATTTATTTAGCTAACCCATGGTACCCAATGACGCTCTTATTCCTTTATAGATTAATTCATCATAATCATATTTGTTTGTATAGTAAATAATTATTTTCCGGGCTGCATTCATTAACGAACACATAATATAATGGTTTAATTTTGAATAGCAATAAAAGACAGTAGACTATAATATTTATCGTTATTAACACGTGGTTTTTTTTAAATTTCAATTGTACCGAACCAATATTTAACACAATAAGCGTAGCTGGAAACTATTACTGTGCAACCGTTGGTGAGACCTTTCGTATCTGTCCGATTCTATTTTCGATCTAAATTAGAAAGGAGGGCGTGGATTCTCTGGTGAAAGGGGTTTTGGTTAATATATATATATGTGAGTGATTTTAGAGCAACCCTGCCTTCTTCACGTGAAACGACTGAACGATTGACTAATCAAGATGATGGAAAATTCAACAACATCCACATCAGGTATTTCGATTCGCTTCTGTTTATATTAATCCGTTTTGTTACATAGCTTAGAAAGAGATCGATTTAATCTTAAATTGGATGTGTATTTGCCAGGGTTAAATTTGTGAATGTTCTAAAAGCTAACATTTGCTTAATATATTCCTAAACCAATTTTGATTCAAAATTTTGACCCAACCGATTATTGGACACTATATGGTTGATTCAATGATTTGATTTTAAGACGGATGTTTTTTTGCCTGGGTTAAATTTGTGATTGTTTTAAACGCTGCCATTTTTAAATTCCACCTATTAAATCTACGTGCATTGAATAACGTTTGCTTAGTCAAATCCTAAACCATGTTTGATTCAAAATGTTGATCAAACCGATTATCGGACACTATCTGGCTGATTCAATATATTATGTGTTCTGGTATATAGATGAGAAGAGCTTGATTTAATGTTAGTTTTAATTTGTACATTCTTTTAAACTGGCAATTTCTAAGATATGTGTATTCGATAGTATTTCTTTAATCTATATCAATGGTGCCAAATTCACCTAAATATATATAAAGAATTAGGTTAGAGATTTTGTAAAGCATCGCAGTTATTTACATGTCACTATTAGTCTTATTTAATCTCTCATTTGTTTATAATAATATATATATATATATATATACAACGTGTATCTAAAACATTGCATCAAACTTTGGCAGGCTATTCCTTGGGTGAAAATAGAATAATTCACATCAGCAACCTAGGGTCCATCTTGAATAATAAGGGTGGTATACATCCCTAAAGATAGAGCTAAAAACGACTGTTGTGTGAAATATAATGAAAACTGCTTAGGGTATTACAACGAATATTTGTATACTACTTATTGAAACCTTGATCGTTTATAAACTAAATGTGCTGTTACCGTTACCCACCCACATCATGTACAAAAGAGGGGGTTGTAACACTTTTTTCTGCAATAAAATATGTAAGANTTTCCGAGATAATCATGCATGTTTGATTTCAAAGACAAGTGTTAATTCCTGCCAGGTAGTGAGCCAGTATGGCTGTGTTAGATACATTTGTCTCTGAGCTCAAACTTGTGTAATTATCTCGGAAACGGGGAAAGCTATACAGTTTCTCCAAGAAACCTTTTTTGTTAATTTTTACTCCATGTTTTGTAATCTTAAGTCAAAATTGGCAATACTTACTCTTACATATTTTAATGCAGAAAAAAGTCTTACAACCCCCCCTTTATTACATGATGTGGGTGGGTAACGGTAACATCACATTTAATTTATTAATGATCAAGGTTTCAATAAGTAGTATACAAATATTTGTTGTAATACCCTAAGCAGTTTTCATAATATTTCGCACAACAGTCGTTTTTAGCCCTATCTTTAGGGGTGTATACCATCCTTATTATTCAAGATGGACCCTAGGTTGCTGATGTGAATTATTCTATTTTCACCCAAGGAATAGCCTGCCAAAGTTTGATGCAATGTTTTAGACACACGTTGTATATTTATATGGAAATTAGCAAACATTTGAAGTATTCTCTAAAATCAAATCTAGTACAAGGCACCTAATTAACAAAAAAGTTTCCGGTAATACGTCTTACTATTCATATGATTGGTTTACACACCTAATGAAGGTAGAAATTAGAGAAAATATACATACATACGAGCTGTCCCGTTGGTTTCACTGCTTGTAGTTCGGTGTAGTAATAAACGATTGACAAATAAAACTCCTCCCTCATAGCCTGTTGACATGTTTTTAAAACAAAACTATCAGAGTGGAAAATCAGCGCTGATGGTTATATTTTCTAAGGGTTGTACTCTTAATATAGTGATCTATCGATGAGAGGGATTCCCACTTCAATTCCCTGTTTGACAAATAGTCTTTAATATATTGGCTAAATTTTTAACTACGCTTCAAATATATATTCATAGGCAAACATCATTTTCTCTAGCATGGGTCTTGGGTCTCGGGTTCAAAGCAAGAAAACAATTACTGTTTTGTGTGCCTAAAATACAAACTTCCTGTTTGAAATTATTGTTTAATATCTTGGTTAATTTCTTGCCTACACTTTAAATATATATTAATGAACACTACTATTTTTTTCTAGCATGAGTCTCGGGCTCGACGCAAAAAGCCCATAACTATTATGTGTGCCTAAAATCCGAACTTTCTTAATGTTTGTATTTATAGCTATCTACTTTTCATCGACACGAAGAACCTTTCTCAATAATTAATAAATAAGTAGGCTTATAAGTTATTTATATATCTTCAATTACTTATATAAATGAATTAATGGTACAGTGCACCGCAAAGACTTGTCTCTCACTTTTATATAATTAAATAAACATTTAGTAAAAACTCGTAAGATTTGTGAAACGAGATAATAGGTCTCTACATTTATGTAGAAACACTACACCAAAGATCATAAATAAATAATATACACCGTTACTTACTGTATTGTACTAGAACCTATGAACACTGTTCATAGCGAGTTATATTGAAGTAGCACCCGATACATTTTCGCGTTTATAATCCTTGAGGGAATATAGTTACTCATAGCATGGTGCACTGTGTGTTTATGGACATTTGGAGTACCTTACACTCTTTAATAAACACTGTAATACAATCTAGCTTATTTGCTTGGATGAGACCTGGTGGAGCGCCGAAGGACTAACGGTTGTAGAGAAGGCAGCCGAAATCGTGGAGACCCGGTAAAGTCTGAGGTTGGCGGATAATCTTGTAGAGGCTATGGTCGCCTATCTGGCCGACGTTGTCCGCCGACGGCCTTCAAGGGAGCAGATGCCTCCGAACATCATGGCTCCTGAGGGCGTGTGGCTCTCCGTCCAAATCCCGGACATACAGTCCCCACTGGCTAAAGTCGGGGTTTTCTCCAGGACATGCAGGACCGTCAGGCCCTACGGTCTTCAAGGGAGCAGTTGCCTCCGAACACCGTGGCTCCTGAGGGAGTGCGGCTCTCCATCCAAATCCCGGACATACAGTCCCCGGGAGGCCAAAGCCAGGGTTCCCTCTAGGACATGCAGGACCGTCAGGCACCCCAGGACGCGCTGCCACCCACGCTCCAGGATATGCTGTCTCCAGATATTTCAGGTTCACAGATTAACTCCCCAATTTCACACGCACGGCTTTCGGGGGCTCGAACCGGTTGTATTGAGAGGAGGCTCGCAATGCGGCCTAACAGAAATAGGATTCCAAGACCCTCAATGGACAAAAATATGCCGATAATAACAATAGCATCCTTTTCACCGATTTTAAATTCAAACAAGATTCTGACCGATGGTGTTGATGTAGAAGCCGTGATGCGCAATCTGATACACCATTATTTTTCCCTAGATATTTAAAGCGTAGCAACCTATTAACTTATTTATCAGTTATATATTATTTAATAAACATATATTTGCAAACATTAAATTTATTCGTTGTTTAAGTGGCTAAAATGTTTAATGTAAATTTTATTTACTATATAAACAAAATACAGTTTCGAGCATTAAATTATTTTTAAAATAAATTTCTTTGTTGTTTAAATTATATTTTATTTTTGGTTGGCATTTCTAATATTGTTTCAGGGACCTCATAATTGTATTTGATATTACTTATGAATTTATGTAAAAGTTATGTATAATTTCATCAAAATATATCTGCAAACATTAAATTATATTTAAAATAAATTAAAGGTCCTCATAATTGTATTTAGTATTACTTTTGAATTTTTGTACAAGTTACATATTATTTCATCAAAATATATCTGCGAACATTAAATTTCATTGTAATTTAAGTGGCTAATTTGTTTTGTATGAATGTGATTAATTATGTCAACAAAATATAGTTTCGTGGATTAATTGATTTTAAAAATAATTTGTGTTGTTGTTTAAATGCTATTTTGTTTTTGGCTGGCATTTGTAATATTGATTCAGGCTCCTCATAATTGTATTTGATATTAATTATGAATTTATGTAAAAGTTATATATTATTTCATCAAAATATATTTGCCAACATTAAATAATATTTAAAATAAATTCAAGGTCTTCATAATTGAATTTAATATTACTTATGAATTATTGTAAAAGTTTTATATTATTTCATCAAAATATTTGTGCGAACATTAAATTTCTTTGTTGTTTAAGTAGCCAATTTGTTTTGTGTAAATGTAATTTATTATGTCAACAAATATAGTTTCAACCTTTAAATGAATATTTTTAAAATATTCTTTGTTTTTTAAAGGCTATTTTGTTTTGGTTGCCATTTATAATATTGAATCAAGGTGGTAATAATTTTATTTTATAGTACTTATTAATTTATATAAAAAAGGTTATATATTATTTCGTCAAAATATAGTTGCGAACATTAAATGATATTTAAATAAATTCAAGATCCTCATAATTGTATTTGATATTACTTATGAATTAATGTAAAAGTTATATATTATTTCATCAAAATATAATTGCGAACAATAAATTTCTTTGTTGTGAAAGTGGCTAATTGGTCAACAAATATAATTTCTAACATTCAATTAATATTTTAAAAATATTATTTGTTGTGTAAGGGCTATTTTGTTTTGTTTGGCAATTCTAATATTGATTCAAGATCCTAAGAGTTGTATTGGATATTTCTTATGAATGTATGTAAAATTTTAATGATAGTTCGTCAAAATATAGTTGCGAACATTAAATGATATTTAAAATAATTTCAATTTCCTCATAATTGTATTCAATATTACTTATGAATTAATGTAAGTTATATATATTATTTTGGCAAAATAAAGATGAGAACATTAAATGATATTTAAAATAAAACTTGTTTTGTTGTTAAAAGTGGCTCTAGTAATAAAACAGCTGTTTCTAAAATAATTAAATATTTTTCACTTTATCCTTGGGTAGCAATCTACAGTCACAGCAGTTACAATTAATACACGAATGTGTTAGATTGTGTGTGTGTGAGACACCTTATCTTAAATCCATACTAGTTAAAGTTATAAACCAATATTTAAGCATTGAAACTGGTTGAAATGATAATATAAATAGTATACTTGTTCCTACTTTTTACTCATATCCTACAGTTCACATAAATATTTTTTTTTGCTAAATGATAGTAATTACAGATGAGTAATCAATAAAGCTTAACGTTTACCATTCTGTGCTATTTAATATTTAATTCTGGAAATGTTCTCACGTGTATATTGCCATCTCCTTCTTGTCTTTGATTTTCCAACTATTTCCAAAAATCTTATGCTAGGGATTTTTTTAAATAATAACAACATTTTCTTCCTAGTTATTTTATTTGAAACATTCATAGCATACGACATAAACAGCATGAGGTTTTTAAATGACAATCACCAATATTATTTAGGTCTTGTGAGCTGTACAAGTAATTAGGCAGAGCTCGTCTGTTATGGATGTTTGAGGAGGCTGAAGTTCGAAAACTGCCCTATTAAACTGAGGGTATTTTCATTACACTATTTCCAACTCTCCCTCCAAAAATGCGGGTACACTTACCCCTCATAAATAATGTCACTATTCCAACTCCATTAGCATATTTAAGTTATTGTATATGTAGTAATAATCACATTTATTAAATATGTTTATGTACGTGCAATCACAAGATATTGAAATAGTCATAATTACCAATTTTAGTCACTAGATGGCGCAGAATGAAAGTGATTAAGAAATAAATACAGGTGAATCTAAGTTTGGCTTATCATAATAATTTAAATATATCAAATATATTTAAAATTATATATATAAAATTAAATATATTTAAATATATCGCTATATCCAAAGAGTGAAACTGATCGCAATTATAATATCATACTGTTTTATCCTTTCTACACCTTAATATATAAATATATATACTATACAATTAATCTAAAAAAATGTCTAACATTATATTAACTCACATGTGTAAACAATAAAGCATAATATTCATCAGCCTGCGCTATTAGATATTTTATTCTGGCAAAGTTGTCACGTGTCTATTGCTAGCTCTTCCCTGTCTTTGAATATCCAAGGATTTCCAAACAGCATATTCTAGAGACTTTTTAAAATAATAACAACATTTTCTTACTAGCTTTTTTACTGAAAATCAGCAAATAATTCGTTTAAAACATTCATAGCGTGTAGCCACAACAACATAGAGTCTTTTTTGACAAGCAATAATATTATTATTATTTAGGTCTTGTGACCACTACAGGTAATTAAGTTGAGAGTTTAGAGTGCAACATGAATTATATAATGGTAATAACAAGAAAAACATCTAATCACTCTTTTACCTAATAAAAAACATCATGAGAGAATATCATATCGTCTACCATCTAGAAAATTAGTACGAGTCACCTCCAAAAAATTCAGGACAGGCTGAGAGGCACTAGAACGCCTATTGACAATAACTCCAAAGTTTTACCTAGCATTCTTACTCTTCCCACACCATCAAGCACAATAACGTTTGTTACATTGCTGGCCTCTTCCAATAGCACAACGTTATAACTTTTGTTTTTATCAAGTTCGTTTGAGCACTTGACACGATTGTATTCCTCTTTCTCGATCTGGTCTAATGCGCTGCACATTACCACCTCGTCCTAACCGGCATCCTGGTGAACCTCTGGAGTAGGATTTGGAGGTGTTTGATGATATTGATGTTTGTGTCAAATAAGGTTGTATATCTTTGCGTAGGACCCCTCACAAATGCTACATTTAAATGACATAATGGCAACTAGAGATGCAGCGAAAGAAATGGTATAAATAAATATCCCTGTTAGAAAAAACACTCTCACTCAGTAAGCAATGCCCTCCACTCACAAACTGAATTATCTTAAGAATATTATAAAATATTTATACATGTTCCCCTCTCAAAGAGTAGACTTTTACAAAATGTCGAAAATATATCACAGCTAGCTCCGATCACGTCAGCAGAGTTTGTGAGAATATTAACGTAGTGAAATAAGGCTACGGCAACACGGGTGCGCCTAGTTTTTAATTCACTTTTAAAAATCACACTTTGTGCTCCAAGATATGTCATACAGCGTGGTTTAGATTTAAATCACTTACAATCTAAATAATAGGCAGACTTTGGAAGGAAGACGTTACCGAAACTACCCAGACCGATTATGTAGTCATCAGGCGTTTCACCCATAATTTTAACATTTGAATAAGTATTGTTCATTGTTAAATCCTCGATATTTATGGGTACTTTTGAGTATACCTCCTCCTCCTCTGTTGGTAATGGGCACGTGGGTGACTGGCTGTGAGTACTCGCTGACTCTGATTTCTGATAGGCAGGTGACTCTGGCGGTGGGTACTCAGGTGACTCTCGTGGCTGGTACGCTGGTGAATATTGGGGTGGGGGCGATGGCTGTGGCATCTTGAAGTGTTGTGGCGGGTGGTGTGGAGCTCTGAAGGGTGGTGGAGGCCTGGGAAACACAACCACAGTGACCCCTTTGCGGAAATTGTACACAGCACATGTTATATCACACAGGTAATACTCCTCGATTCTCTTGTGAGGTAGTTCGTCAGTCACTCTTATCATGTGATAGGTAGAGTTGCAGAACTCAATGTAGCCTCACTTCTGTGGCACACTTTTGACGTGGTTCACTACTTTGTAAATTAAATGTCTATTACTCACAGCCACTCTGTGAATATTTTCTGCTGTCATATAGGCACACCCCACAATCGTATGACCAACAAATATTAAATTAATATAGCTGATTCTAAGCATTGTGAGCGTACCTGGTCAATAAATGTGTTGGATGGTTTGTAGGTTCCTTAACTTGTCCACTGTCTTTATACCAGTGCAATATGCTATTACACGTCTTTAACTTGCGCATTTGTATTAACTGCCCAGCTGCCCGATGGTGTGGTTGTTAACTGCTTGACTCTTCTGCCCGTCTCTTAAACGCGTTCAAAGTTCACAATGGCAGGAGAACCGGGTTTTACTCCGGTGCAGGTAGATACCAGTTTTTCGTTACCAAGCTCGCATACGTCTTCACCTGTTAGAGTACCAAAACGACAGGGTAACAATGCACAAAATTCGCCATCTTGATAGGCTACTAGGTGTTTCCCGAACTTTGTATTGGCCACCTTTAATTTATCCACCGAGTACTTTGATCGACGATTATATCACAAAATTTTACGGTCTGCACGGCGTCAACAATATTTACCAGCTGCTGTAACTTGTCCATCTTGATCCGGTCTACAAACACTTATAAGGAGACGACCAAGCGGGCACCCTATATATTCACCCCCTCCCTCCTACGATCGACGCCACGTGGTATTGCGCTGGTACGAGATAAACAGGATCAATGACCTCCCGGTTTCAAAAACGTGATATATTCCTCTTTCTACTTGTCTTGTTGAGTGAGACGCCAAACTGGCGCCAGATATAAGTCATGGGGGAAAACCCATTGTCGGGGGATGATTGCGATATCACCCATTTTTGTCTTGAAACGTCAAGCCAGCAAACTGACACCGCAGTTTTTCCCGTGATTATTCTTGTCTCGACATGTCGAAGCGCCAATTTAACTACGGTGAGCGGTCATTTCATGTAAAACAGGGTGGATTTACCGTTACTGGTCAATTGTGCTCTCGCATCCACCAAGTGATGATGTACTCTCGGGAATTCGCCAGTTGGAGTTGGGGTTTGCCTTAACTAAATGTTTGTACACATTCTACCTGGTCTAATTATATCAAATAGATTATTTGGTCTACCAGCTTTGATTGATTTTTTATTTCGCCTTATCTTTTTCGCTCTCACAAATGCGGGGTGAACTTGGAAGGAAGTATCTGATTGGACGACCGTTCTAATAGCCGGACGAAATATATAGAGGTTCGAATCCCGGTGGGAATTCTGTATAAATGTCAGGCTCATCTAATTCTGACGGGGTGATGTTGGAATCGAATCCCTGCCGGGAAAACTGTTAGTAATTCTCCGTCTAGGTAAAAAATGCTGAAACATTTTCTTAATCATCCCTACCACACTATCATAATTAATATATATAGAAGTTTAGCCAGAAAGTGTGCGTGTAACTCAGATAGTTATGACGAGGAGGTCATGGGTTTGAATCTCACTCGGGTAAACTGGGGTGGTTTTCTACTCTCCCTAATTCCACGTAAACGCTGAAACATTTCTATCTTACTCCTCTGCTAACTGTGGTCCATATTGGTATGGTCCGCGCTGGTCGACGGACGATACCAAACAACCAATATTAGTAGATTTTGTGGGGGATAGCAGCCCCTAACTGAGGATTATAAATCACTGTGAGAATTGCGAGGACCATGCTTGTGCATAACCAGAACTGTGTCAATGCTTTCTTGTTGCTACATCACCGAGAAAAACCCATTACCACATAGATGGGGAAGGGGTTGGGGTGGAATGTGAGTTACGACATCATTCAAGGTCATGATATATTCTTTTTTTGACTTGTATTGTCGAGCCGATAAACTGGCACCAGGGTTGAGATGACGTCACCGGGAAAACCTATTACCACATTTATGGGGAAGGGGAGGGGGAGGGTTGTGATACAAAAATAGATTCAGGGTCTTGCAGCTGGGAACTATTTCTCACAGTCTACGCTAAACGGCCGGCTAGAGAGGATGCTCCTGCAAGCTCCTGCAAGCTCCCGCACTTACTAGCGATGTCAACATTTTATGGAACGTCGCGGGAGGAGTGGCCAACGCCATGGACTGCACGTTCCCCCACCAATTAATAAAAAACTCCCAAACCAATAAATTAATATAAAACTCCACAAATAAACTACAACGCCAGTCCCAATCTTACCAAGAGTCATAGTAGGAGTTCCCAACGCCATGGACTGCACGTTCCCCCTATCAACATCGATGAATAAAAACTCCCAAAAATAAACTCCCATGCCAGTCCCAATCCTACCCATACATGATATCCAATGGCACACATAAAAACCCACGCGCACACAAAAAATACCAATTCTCATACATACAAAACCAATGGGATGTGAACCAACCAGTTTGGGCAGGAATAAAACATATACGGGAATAACAGTACATTTTGTGGAAAGCGGGTCGGGGGAAAGGGGGGAGGTGGAGTCATAGAACCAGGGATATTTATACCAACCAATCACAGCCTGTGCTAGGTGGCCATACCATCTACTTTTGCGCATCCTAGTCCAGGAAGCACGTGTTCCGGTAGAGTTGTTTGTTATGTTTTGTTGATTATCACGGGATGGCTGAAAACACACCCAGAAATGTAACAGGAGTTTTGGCGAAAACGTGAATATTATCGTTTGAGTACAAACTAATAAAATAAGTTATATTTGCGTTTGCATCGGAGACCAAGGTCACCTTAGGGTCTCACCTTATCAGAGGTTCTCAACTGCTTGGGATTGTTGTAATGATGAGTGATAGTAAATAACCACCAACCCCACGTTAACTAACAACACGCAAACGGGTGGATTATCAGAATAAGGTAGGGTTTTTTCAAATATATTTTACAGATAATGCTACAGACTGAGACCCTCGCTGGTCGACCCTGACTCCAGCCAGTTAATTTTGAGTCAGATCTGTAATTTTATGTTGATGTTTATAGCCAAGTTTATTGTCACGTGTGAATAGGTGGTTTTTGCTTGGACGCCACTGAACGCTTCAGGACTTCTGAGCAGGGAATCGAACCTAAATTTGTATCGGTTTTGGTTCCGGTTCCTGTTCTCTAAACAAACACTTTAAATGTTATGGTTCCGGTTCTATTTAATGCACAATAAAGGTTCCGGTTCTTTTTGGTTCCTGATAGTGTTCCGATTTTGATTCCAGTTCTTTAATTTTTTAAAAAAACCAACTTTTTAAAAAAGTATCTTTCTACCCATTCGATCTACGGTAATGTACTAATTTCGATTATGGTTTCTTAATGAATGAGGAAGGTTATATTTTTATATTGTATCCGCATTTGCGTGGAAGGATAGCGGAAAATCACTTTAGAAATAAAACTCTGGATCAAAAGTATTGTTAGATCAAAAAATAATACTATAACGTACCTTAATAACAATAGTGCATCTTTCTAATTTGCATCTTGATCTGTCACCGTCAATCTCATAGTCAACAACTTCCAAACTGGGTTTTATTTAACGCATCCCATCAATAATATTATTTAAACCACTTACTAACAACAACAAATAAACACCTCCGCACTGTACACAAGGAACACATTCATTGAGCTACTTCATAATTTAAACTTGAGTGAAAGAATTTAAAGTTTGCATTTTGCCACCCTTCATATCAATTTTCCTTCTAATATAAGCTTTTCAACCAAACACCAGATTATCAGTTTTCACTTCCAGGAAGTACTAGGTACAATGGACTTAGACTGAAAAGAGATGATTTCTTAGTTTCAGTATTTCAACTTATAAGGAATGTGGTATTATCTGCTGTCTCTCATAGCCAAAAACATCTTATTAAACCTCTAGCTTAAACATTTAATTATGAAAACAGTGAACAATGTGACAGTCAGGCCATTCCTCTGGAATATAAATTCAATAGTGTGTATTGCTAAGGGCTCATTCACTCTTTTCTAATCACCTTATAAAAGTGGTTTCAAACAAAGTAATAAACTAAAATATATCAAGCCCTTTCAGAACCTCCTGAGAGAGGAGAAAAAACCAAATTTCAAAATTGAATTAAGTTAAAGAAAAAAAAAAGTGTACGACTTATCAAAATTATATACATTTCTGTAAAACTAGGATCCTTTAAGATGTGCGGGACCAAGAATAATTAAATAATGACATATTAATAGGGTGACGCAAATTTGAACTATCATTAGGATTTGTGTACTTTTTTTGGTCTTATATTTTGTTTTTGTTGTGTTTTCTCTAATTTAGGTGGATTGCCTTTTTTGCATTTTATGTTAGGTGTGCTGCTCTAGTGTTATGCTAGTTATTTACATTGGTGTATTCACCATAATCATCATCATCATCATTATAACCGTCATCCTCCGATGGAGTAAAATGCTTCAAAGATTCAAATTGGTTTTGTATTATAAAATAAATAGTGTGTTAACTTTAACAAACTTAAAACCTTTTCTGAGCTATTTTGTTATTTTGTATTCAAGTATGAAGGGACTTAAAATATCCTTCCCCCTCCCGTAAGTGCCTCTTCCCACCTCTTTAAACTGAGCTTAGAAAAGTAGCTGTGGTGTACCTACGCACACAGAGTTTTTATGATTTTCAAAGTAGTATCATATCTCCCGCTCCATCCTCACTCTTTCTAGCATCACATCACTTGATTCAAGTAATGGCCGAGTCGTGGAGCTAGTATCGCTTTGGGTGGGTATTGAATAGTCTCATTGTAATTTAGATTTTGTGTACACGCTAGTATTTACATTATGAACCACCAATGACTACAATAAAGCAATAAACGCAATACCAATTCTCTTCTAATACAGACATATCAAATACAACGCTTGGTAGATGATTGTATGTTTCATTAGTGTAGCGTTCCTTGGTCTCATGTAGATCAGATATGTTAATATTCCAAAGTTAAAATCAAATCTTTTACAAAAATATCAACTTTCCCTATGATTCAATGTTCTTAAACTCTTACCAGAAAATCCTCTGGAGAATTGACCGCAAAGTTCTAATCTCTAGCTACGGGAGGGATATGGCCGTGCAACATGCCAAATGACAGTGCAGTCTGGGTTGACTCCCTACTCACATATAGGTGCGGGGATTTACCAGTGGCAGCTGCTGTTTGCTGTTGGTTGGAGGTAGAGGTGGCTTGAGTAGCGAGATGTTTGTAAGGTGAGTGCTCGGTGGTGGTGGTGGTAAGAGCACAGGGGGCGGCAGAGAGTGCGAGATGCTAGGAAGCGCATGAGCACAGCAGCCACAGCACAATTCCAAAGCTGCCTGGCGCAGTCCTCGATGGAGCACTAGGAAGAGGGTTGGGTTGACGAACGCGTGTAAGTAGGCCACGTGGAGGGTGATCTGACAACAACAACAACAAAAACACAAGGTCAGGTATACACTTAGACTGTTTAGAAAAGTAATTTACTAGAACACGCTTCTTTGCCATCGGTTTTCATTTGTTAGTCTAACTATACCCAATACTAATAGTGGTAGTATTATTTAAGACATCTGAAAACTGCTTTAATCCTAAAATGTGTTTGTAGTAATATATAATGTGTGTATAACTTTAGTTATCTTGAATATTTAAGTGCATTTAGATACCGAAAATTAATGTGGAAGCAACCGAAGTAAAAACATACATAAAAAGTTATCTCATCATTTGTTAATTGGAGTAGTTACGAAAAACATTTAAAATATGTTTAAATGATACAAGTCAACTGACACCGAGAAACCGCAATATTATACATTGGTGACTGAGTGTTAGGATGGTGTAGTCTGGTTTTCCAGTGATGGAAAAGTTAGAATTCAAATTCAATCTTGGTGTGCATATGGGTGTGTTTCGTAAATAATTTACTACTCTTTCTCCAGAGAAATGTGGGCTTATTTCCTCTTAATAACAACCCACTCAGCTTTATTAGCATGCATGTAGCTTGAATGATTAGTAAGGTGCTGTGGAAACTATCTGCACTATTTATATACTTTAGTCAAATCTGAATGTGCTCATGATAAAACTTTACTTTAAATACTTTTTTACTATATAGGCTTAGTTATACACAATATTTTTTATAATAATAGCAATATCCATAATTTGTTATTCACAATCCCTCCAATTTGATAAGTAAAATGTTTTTGTTTCAAAACATAACTTCTCAGTTCTATACCCATTAACATAACTTGACAGGCTAACACAATGAGAATATTCTGTTTTATTGGGTATTTGTGTCTTCTGAGTAGCAATATTTGAGATGTGTGTGTTGATCCTGACCCAACTAAGCCCCTGTACCTCGTATCCTAGCTGGCTGCCGAACACAGGAGGATGTACCAAGGTGACTAAGAAGAGAGGTCCCCAGAATAGCATGTAGGCTGCAGTGATGACGAGGAACATCTTGACGCGCTGCACACCTTCACGTTCCATTCGCCTCAGGTAGTTGCGCATGCGCCTGTGCTCTTCCAGTGCGCCCCCACCCACCTGCTTGCACACCCCCCCAATTTAATATTACTACCTGTACACACAAATAATTTATCTTAATTATTAAGGGCACCGCCTTTTTGCCCATAATAATCTTCATGGGGCATCATTTCTTTTGAAAAATGTAGCTCAGATGCGTCAAAATCACAAAAAGAATCCTTAAAAACAAATAATTTTATGTTTTAATCATAACAACCAATAACTTAATTTGTTTAAGAAAGGCTAGATCTAGTTTTCTATAGCCTTCATCTTAATCAAAGAACTGTGCCAGTTTTAGTACACGTCATTGAAAATTATATATTTAAAATTATTTAAATATATTCTTTTATGTATTTAACTCAAAATATAAAGTTTATTATTGTATAGAACAATGTTGGTATATTTCCATTTCAATTTGGCGTAAACCATATTTTAAAACAACGAAGCCTCTTTTAATTATTAGGCCTATAAGGCAGCTGAAGACCTGGAATTTGTTTCAATGATTCATAAGGTCGCCGCCTTAAAAAGTAGATATGAAATATAATGGAAACATTATTGAGGTAAATAGCCAAGTAGCATTATGTTGAGCATTTTGTCCATAATTGTGTTAAACTATATTTTATGATTAATTTTATATCCAAACACATTTGAAGCTTGTATTCTAAAACTAAAAATTGGGAAGACCTACACGCAGAAGGGAGAATAGAATTATAATAAACTTTAGAGATATAGGGTATAAATAATGAGGGGGAATTAATAAAACTAGCTAAAGATAGGGATAGGTGGCGTACTTTTGTAAGTGTGGCAATGAACTTCCGAGTACCTAGTGTCATAGAATAAGTAAAATGAAAGATCTAGATGTGATAGTGTAAACACAGTTGAACTTTTTTTCAATATAATTTAATTTCATGTCACCATTTCCTATAGCTATTGGTTAGTCATAATACCTTAAATTTTACAGCTTTCGCATGCTATTAAGGCGAATTGGGTTATTAGCTCTTAATAGCACACGTATAGTGAACTATGAATCACTCGTATTATGTAGGTTTAGAATTTATTAATTTATTTATATTTTTGGCATTGATTTTATTATTATTTTATGTCATTTCAAAATTTTATGTTGAGTACCTTTTAAATTTCTCTTGTCAAGATAAAGTGTTGTGATCGTAAAAAAATCGATCTCAACTCTAGAGAAAGTGATGAATATTTTTGATGTATGTGAACCCTAACCCAAAAGAATGGATTTTAAAATTCCGTCTGTCCCCATTTCTGTGAGGTGTTTTTCTGCTGTTATCGTAGCGATTGGATGTATTTAGAGCGTTTTTCAGTTAAAGTTGTGTGCCATGCCATGAATTTTGTGTTACATTAGTATTGAGGATATTCTGCGTTTATCTATTTACTATTGAACTTTGATGTGTGTTGTGTTGTCCTCATGTGAGCAGCCGGGCTCCGAACCTGGACGATGTGAATGTTGTCAAACAGGCTGGACAGCAAAATGGAGATTGTTTCAGACACTATTGTTCCCAATAAAGTGTTGGATGATTATTTAGTTAGTGTGGGTAACGTTGTGGGACTACATAATATTAGTTATTTGTCTAAAATAGGGGGTGGACGAGTGTCTTTGTTAATTGAAAATTAAGAGGGTGTTAATAAAATGTTAGAAAATGGGGGAGTATCATATACAATATTTTTCTCCCAGTTCAAAGATTCGTAATGTTATCTACTAAAGTAGTACTGTCCAATGTGACACCAGGTATTACAAATGATGTGTTTTTAACAATCTTATTAAAATACGGGAAAATTACAGGTAAAATGAGAGCAATTAAAATCAGTTCTAGATTACCACAGTTTTCTCATGTCTCCTTGCGTAGACTTATTGTACATTACCTATTAGGGAAGACTCACTCTATTTACATATTAATTTGAAGATAGATAATATGTTATGGCCACAGACAAGGAAATAACAGATACACAACCTTACGGGAGATTTTCTGCCCCTCTTGAGTCAGGTAGAACTTAAAATATCTAGTGATAACCACGCTTCCAAGTGAGAATTATTTATAACAACTCACTTGCAAAATGTTCCTCGTGAGAAAGACAAGCTGACAGCTAAGAGCTGCTGTCTATCCGAGTACAATAGTTCAGGTAGAGAGCGGTAATCCCTTAACCCGCCTCACCCCTTCTTTCATTAGCCAAAACTTTTCAAACAATTGAGAATGTTGGACCCAAATATACAATGCAGTGCTTCTACAGTGTTTAAAGGTGACCTGGTGGTCTAGGGGTATAGTGTTAGACCTCTGTACTGGGGGTCCGGGGTGCGTATTAACATTCCCTAACCCAGCACAGAGCACCACGCATTTAGAGCGATATGATTGGTCCCTACACCGCACCGTCTC
>CABFWB010007782.1:6187-22194 GCA_902151455.1 Timema bartmani
AAAAAAAAAAAAAAAACACCAATTAAAGTTATCTTCTAATATTTATGATCAGATGTTAACTAATAGAGGAAGAATGACCTTGAAGACGAAACGAACATTATAAGTCTGTAGAAGTCAAAGGACCCCGAGTTTGAGTAGCGTGTAATCTGTCATTTATAATATATTTAAATTGTTCATCTTAGTATGGTATGCGTACTCCATAGAGTTATCAGTTTCTGTTTAGTTTCTTATTGTTCCATCAAGATGTTACGTATTAAAAAATTATTTTAAAAAAACAGAGGGAAACTTAAGGTGGGTTGGAAGAGGATGCGGGAAAAAGCCTGTGTTTTTGTGTTTTTATAATAAAATATTTTTTTGGTCAAAATAAATAAAATATTGCTCAAGTACAAACACGATGACCTCAAAATGTATTGAACATCTGTCAAGGGTGTTCTGGAATTTAATGACAACTCTTTCTCTTCATTTAAAAAGTTTGTCATCTAATGCCGCTATGCTCATCACAGATATTCAACAACTGTTGATATCAACGTTTGAAGAAAATTAAACTCTATGTTTCTACTGGAGCAATACTTTATTTATTTTATCGAGAAAAGGTTTTGCTATAAGATAGTGCAAAAATACCGGCCTTTTCTCGCGTCCCTACGCTTCCGCCTTAACTTTAAGAGGTATATAACAACCGCCATTGGATGACAATTAACAAAACAATAAATCATCGTACAGGCTTATTTTTAAAAAGAACTCTAGGATAGGATTTCCCAGTTGAATGATTGATTAAAAAAAAATTATCTAAAAGTATTGGTTACCAAACTGTGGTTCGCGAGCCCCCAGGGGGTCCACAAAATCTTCCAAGGGGCCCACCAAAATATTTTGTAATAGCAGATTTTTAACGTACAGTTTGTGAAATTCTGTGAGGCACATTTACAAGATTTATATTATATAAACTTAATGAGGTTATCTGTCCGTTATCTCTCCAGAAAACTACGCTTACTTTTTATACATCCCTCACCAATAATTCGTTTAACGTTCCACAACATAAACAGGCTCAATGCTGAAAGTGACTTGAAACTTTATTTATTATCTCTGGTTCCTGATGTTAAAGCTTCGTGCCACCCCAAAGAAAGCACATTCTTCCCACTAATTGTAAGTCCCGCGAAGATGTGAGGAGCTGTTAAAACTCGTAAACCGTTTTTGAAACTTAAATCTGGCATGGAGTTTTGTGACTACAGGAAGAGACTTTAGTTATGTCAAAGCAGCAATTTCTAGTACCACTTTAAAAAAAAACATGTGAAATGTGATAATATTGTGACAATAAAGATAAGAAAAAATGTTACTATTTTGCTTATTTAATTTCAGTTTTAATTTTTTTGATAAATGTATAATTATCTGAATGTGAACCTATGTAGTTTCAATATTCTTGCATTATTTTTGGTGGTGTGTACCACAGTCCCATAGTAGGTTAATTTAAGTGTATTAAACCTTTTGATTGCAATTAATAAATACATTTTATAAGAATTAAATATAAAATTAAGTGCGGGGCTATGGATATTTATTAGCGGGCTCGCGAGTTGAGAAAGTTTGGGAAATCACTGATCTAAAGCATTTTAAATGCTCGGCCTCTCTCTGAGCTAAATAACGTTAAAACGTAATACTTGAAGCGTTGTACAGCCACCACGGAAAAAAAATTGGTCTTGTTGATATCTTAATTTGATCAATGTTTCTTCATTATCTTTTGCACCGTGTCAAACTTCAAATTCGGACGTGACAAAATATTTGAATTACGATAATGGGATATAGTGAGACTCGATTTTCTCGTTGGGGGCTCCGCCCCCAGACCCCCAGTGAGTTTAATTTACAACTGGATGTAGACTAATGTAATTCCAGCATTGTTTTGTACTCAACAACTTAAAGTTACCGGTATTGTATTGTATATACCACACCGACTTTAAAGTTGCTCCGCCATTTTAAGTTTTTTTCGAGGGTTAAAAAATTAAACATTTTAACATTTTAGCATTTTTCCGTAGGTTACAGGCTAGAAGCTATAAGTTTGCCAAATTTCAAGTTTCTAGCTCATCTCTAAGTGGGTAAAAATTAATGTCAGTGAGTGAGTGAGTGAGTGAGTGAGTGAGTGAGTGAGTGAGTGAGTGGGTCAGCCATATGGATTCATAGTAGCATAACTCGGAATTTACCAGATAATAGTGATACCCGTTGATATCTATGTTCGCGAAATATGGTATCTCAGTTGACATGACGATGAGAAATTTAAGGTGCTCAAAAAAAAAATCAAGTGCTTAGGAAAATATTTGGACAAAAAAAATTAATGAGGATAGTGGAGAATGGAGGAGGTTACACTATGATGAGTTACATTCACTATACTCACAACCAGACGATGTTAGAGTGGTCATGACATGCAGAACGAAGGGAAGAAAGTATAAAAACGTTCAAGGGCTATTTACCGGTAAACCCAATGGTAAGAGACAAGTGGGAAGACCTAGACGAAGATGGGAGGATAACAGTAGAACGAACCTGAAAGGGATAGGGTGTAATGAGGTGGACTGGATATAACTAGCTCAAGATAGAGATGGTTCTAATGAGGTGGACTGGATGGAATTAGCTTAAGATAAAGATGGTTGTAATGAGGTGGACTGGATAGAATTAGCTCAAGCAAGGGATAGGTCCTGATAACACAGAGTAGCAAGCTTCTGTGGTTAAATAATCAAGGCTTCACCCTCCCAATATACTGGACTGACAATTATGGGGAGATCGGGGTTTGTATCCCAGTCAGGTATACTGAGGGCAGATTTACTAAATGGTTTTACACTGTCCATTCGCGCAAATGTGTGTACACTTTTTCTTAAAACTTCAATATTCATCTTCAGCCCATTATTACGTATGTGTCCAGCCCGGACGGGTGGTCTCACGCTAATGTGTAATGGTAGGGTGATTGTGTGATGAAATGGAGGAGCTACAATTTAACGTGGGATCCGAACCATGGTGGAGGCCTGGCATTCCTCACATTCACAAGTTGTGATTAATACACGTCTTGTCAGAAGGTGGAGGAAGGCTTTGGGCAAACAGATAAATCCATGCCGGGACCGAGGACTGAACCCCGGACCCCCAGCACAGAAGTAAGGTGGTCTGGAGGTAAGGTGTCAACCTTACCTCCAGACCACCAGGTCATCCATTAGTGTAATTAAATGCTGATATCCCGAAAGGGTAGTAATATCTTCATAATCCATCGGTTGAGGAAACTGGTTTTATAGGTCATTAGTTGGGATTTTTTTTGTCGTTTTTGGATATTTAGGTAATATTTAGACATTTTTGAGTAATTTTTAGGCATTTATCTTGATTAAGTTTTTTTTTAACTATCAATATTTTATAAATGCTGAGTACTCAAACATACAGTCTTCAAACGCACAGATGTTGGAATGAGAAAATAATAGGCCATCAAGTTTATATCCTCCTTGCATATGTTTGTAAGATATACATTCCTGGTTAGACACTTCAACTAGAGAGGGCTAAGTTGGGAGATAGAAACAGGTATTTGTAAACCAATATTATATTCAGCAAGATGCAAGAGTTTAGTTAAGAGCTTTTTATTCAATTTATCATCGGTTGTAATCCGACACCTTAAGCTCAGTCGGTAGCCTGTCTGCCTACTGAGCTAAGGATCCCAAGTTCGATCCCTGGCATGGTCGAAAAATGTATCATTGGTGAAATGTGGGTTTACCCTTTCACATTTGATAAATTAACGGCCGGGAACTGGATGTTGTGCCTGTCCTAGTCTCAAGTTAGACTATGAGGCGTATGAAGCTACGACAGGTCTAGCCAGCCGGTAGTGGAAAATATATGACTTGAATAAAAAACTCACCACAGGCGGGTAACAATTATGGGTGTAAAAAAAACTGTTCTATTTAGTGAGGATGGATTAAATAAAGAGTTGTTTTTTGAGCTATATGGACAGTTTTTGTCTTCTTTGTCTACCCCGTAAGGGAATGGCACCATTATTTATGTATGTATATGTGTGTCTGTTCTAGTTTCTATAATATGTCAAAGTGTTTGTTTGATTTAGTCACGTGTATCCATTACGAGTTTTTTTTAAATAGTTCTAGGTCTTTTTTTAATTTGAAGCTATTTTTGATATTTTATTGGTATTGGTGGTTGTAGTTCATTTTTTAAGACTTAATAGAAAATCTATTTGAAAAGAAAAAAAATTACTTGTCTGTATTTATTGTTGTTTCATGTTTATATTATTTTTTGGAAACTTATTTAAATAGGTTTTTTGTTTTTTTATTTCAGAAACATTTAATAATCGAAAAAAATACGAAGTTTTAGAATATTAAAACATTTCTAAAATATTTCTTACTAAACCTTGCATAACAACACATTAATATTAATAACAAAATTGTTTTACTCATATCGGTGATCACATCGTCTTAGACGTAACACTTGCAATAGACTTAATCGTCGATGATCAGGAGATCAGAGGTTCGATCCGATTCGGGTATATTCAAGGTGATTTTTCATAAATTGTTTCCACTCTTTTTACTCACAAAAAAAAAGTGGGTTTCTGAAATTCAACTTTCCTCATCCTAAACATGTTACCGTAATATGTACGTATGCGTATAACCAGAGCGGGTAGTAAGACGCGGCAATAAAAACACAATCATAACATGTCGCGTGTTTGTCCGACCTTGAATGTACCCTACTGAATTGTTGTTTTGACCTTTACCCTGGTNAGTTTACAGCGTGATCATGGATACATACATTCCGTCCGCGGTAGCTTGGCCTTTGTTTTGCTTCGTATGAAATATATTACCGAAGAGAATCAGTCCTAAGCACGCTTCGATGGTCGCATAGCTCTAAGGCGTCACTCTTCCAATATACTGGATTGCCGACGATGGAGAGATCAGGGGTTCAAATCCCGGTCTAGTGTACTGAGTGGTTTTTTTTCATGGATCGTTTCCCACTCCCCCTCCACGCAAATGACTGTACACTTCTTCCATGCTCAAAATTAATCGTACTTAGCCCAATAATATATGTTTATGTATACTCGGATAACTCAAACAAATAATAGTACTTGGCGCACTTAAAGAAAACTAACTATCCAATAACGTAGCTCCGTGAGTAATGCATCTGTTTTCGAAACTAAGGGTTCCAAGGTTCAATCCTCGACGTGCTCTGAAAATTCATCTTTGGTAAAATTGTGGTTTCCCCTTTAGAAATGAATTAACGGTCCGGGGACGGGGTGTTGTGTCTGTTCTATAAATAAGTGTAGAGTCGTTTCGAGCTACAAGAAATATTATTTAGTAATAAATAACCCATATTTGCTAAATTAGTCAACTCATCAACGACCCCACTTGTTTCATCTTTCTGCAGCCACGTACATTTTTTTTTCTAAATTGTTGCTCACGGGGTAACTCAAGACCCGATGTTCATGGGTTCAAACCCAGCTGGGATTGACGGATTTTTCTTAAACGATAAAAATCCGTGGCACAACTTCCTTCGGAGGAAAAGTAAAGCCCGTGCTCCCATGTCGATTGTGGCATGTAAATGAGCCCTGAAAAGTTGGTGAAAATACCTTACCAGAAAAATTGGTAGCCCCTTTTACCCTCGCTCATAGAAATTATCGTGTACCGATATAATCAGTATGTTCATAAAGTGCATGTTAAATACCTCAAATAAATAAAAAATAAAAATTGTCTTCCCTCTATCTATTTTAAGGCTACGTAGGCCAGTTTTTAAGTCACGTCCAGTCAGTATGAAATAATCTAAACATTACACCTGGAACTGAAAATCAAACCCTGGAACAAGAACCCACTCAGAAAAGAATGACCCTGAGTGAGAGACGAATCCTGGATAGCTCAGTGGTAGAGAAGTGACGTGCAGCTAAGCCAAGGGCCCCGCTTTTGATTCCCATATCCAGATGTCTTATTTCGAATAATTTAGTTGAAATATGTTCAGCCACGCGCCACAGATTTATCCGTGCCAAAGTTTTAGCACCCCATCTTACTACCCGAAGTGCACACACATTTTCGAAGAGAGAGATTGTAAACAATCGAAGAAAAACCACCTTCAGTTCATCCGACTGGGATTCGAGTTTCAATATCTCCGTAATCAGCAATTTAATCTATTGTGATACTGACACCTTAGACTATTCTATCACTGAAAGTGCTCGTACCAAACGCCATTTCCACCTGTGTCAGAAACTATTTACTCTTTAAATAAATAAATATACATTTGTACAGGAAATTATAGCGTCAATTTTACAAGTGGTGTTTGTTCATTTGACTTTACAAATTAGCAAAGTGGATGAATATTAAAAATTGTGGATTTTAGTAAATTTTCATCTGTTGGAAAATACAAACCAGCGTAGACTACTGTTCTATATATGAAGAAGGTTTTTATTTGAAAACTCATTTTGCGGTTTGCATATTCACAGTGAAATTAATTATGACAACGTTTCAAAAAGAGGTTCAACGTTGTTTGTTTGTAATTTTTTTCAATTTTATTTTGACTTGAAAATGTATAATCAAATTCAGGGAAAGATACATGGTTATTAATTTGATTAGTAGAAAGATTCACTTCAAAAGTATAAAAATATATAATTGAAAATTAATATTTTAAAAGCGTGTATAAAATAAGCAGAGATAACATTTATTTAAAAAGAAGGAAAAAAGTATTCCAGGAAAATTTTATATTCCCTGAAGTAAGTACAAACTAAATTGTATGAACAGGTATGAATTTTATTTCCAATCGGGTGAATTGAAGATGATTTATTTATAAAAAAATTCTCACCCTCCCTCTACATAAATAAAATTATAATTTCTTTGAATTCTACATTTTTAGTTTATTCCGCATTAATGCATTTAAATGAGTATAGTGGTCATAAAAATTCAATAAAATTTCTGGCTAACGTAAATTGCCGGTGAAACTACATTTTCATAATATAAAATAATATAATGCTGCTACTATTTTAAATAAACCAAATTTGAAACGTGTTTATTACAATTTTTTGATCAAAAAACTTTTCCAATTAATATTGTGTGAACAATCGAGCGTATAAGGAAATTTTTTTTATAATTTATTTAAATCTAATTTAAAAAGTTATAATTTATATTTTATTTATAAGATTTAAAATCAATAAATCGAATGTAGAGAAATTACATTTTAACTTTTTAATCTATTTTATTTTAGTCAAACATGAAGTGCTTCTTATAGCCTAGATTTATATAAGTAAATAAAATAATTTGATTACATTATTCTAATTTCTATAACTTTACATTTTAATACAAGAAAACACTTAATAGGCTTTAATATTAAGATCAAATAAAATGTTTTCTTTCAAATTCTTTTGATTATACAAGTACAGTGAAGCGTCGTTAATCCGGATCGATCGGGACCGGGACCCATCCGGATTACTGAACTGTCCGGATTTTCAAATGTGCTTTCAATAACTGTATACATACGTAATGTATTGACTAGAGGATACATGACGCTCGGGAGTCTACTGTATTGCAAAATAGAGGCTGAAAGGTTCAAAAAATACAGTACACAAAATATTTTAATAGAGTATATTGAATAAGAACATGTACATTATGTAATTTAGATTAGTAACTCTACAATACTTTTTAGAAAAAAAAAGAATCTACAGTAATTGACGGAAACTTACTGGGTAAAAAAGTCCTTAATTGTTTTTTGTACAAAACTTGACCTGCTCTCACCGCCGATCTGGATTTACGACGCTCCGGATTTTTGACGTCCAGATTTCCGACGCTCTACTGTAGTTCCAAATAAGGGGTAGGGGGATAATAAGAGAAGGGGAAGTAATTGGCGTTGAGAATTGTATTCTGACGATTTAATTCATTCTTACTTGAAATACAACTAAATGAACATTTGATTTATTTTTTTAATTATTTAGCAACGCGTCTCGTTACTCGTTTAGGTTATACACATATGTACTAATTTCGCTAATGTGCAGGTTGAATTTAGAGTAAATGTACAAACATTTGCGTGGAGAGAGAGAATATAAAACCATTTAGGGAAAGAAAAAACTTCAGTACAACCTACCGAGATTCGAACCCAGATTTCCCCAACATCAGCAGTATATAATATTGCGAGAGTGACGCCTTAGACCATGCGGCCACCGAAGCGGGTCTGTTGAGTTTCTCCGCGCGAGTTTTCATTAGCTAAAATAAATGTTATGCTATCATAATTACGCGAGTTTTTATTATTTTTATTTTTTTATAATATTACATATCCAAGAAATTACCTTAAAGGTGAAAGTACAAGGGATGAGATAAAAGATCAGTGTTTTTTGCAGTTTTTTATAGAAAAAAAAACATTTTCTGTCCAAAATTAATAAAACATTGTCTAGTGCATACGTAGAGTTGAATTTCCTTCCCAAGGTGGTATCAACAGTTTGTTGAATATCTGTCAAAAGAATGTTCTGTAATTTAATGACAACCTTTCCTCTTCAATTAAAAAGTTTCTCATCTAATGTCACTATGATCATGACAGATATTCAACAAATGGTGATATCACTATTTGAAAAAGAATTAAACTCCATGTTTCTAATGGAGCAATATTTTACTTATTTAGACTAAAAAAAAAGGTGTTGATGTAAAAACACTGACCTTTTCGCCCGTCCCCTACACTCGTAACTTAAAGCGACTTTCTGAGAGAATCAAATTAAATTAAATGTGAAAAATGAAAGTAATCTAAAGAAACGTACTGGTCAATATATCTTACTACCTATTCGGGTTATACGGATTGTTGAATTTAGAGGAAATGTACCCACATTTGCAGCGAAAGAAAGAGTGGTAAACCGTTTAGGAAAAGAAACCTCGGTACACCCTGGGTTCGAACCTTGAATCTCCCCGTCACCGGCAGTCTAGTCTATTGCGAGAGTGACGCATTAAAATATGCGACCCCCGAAGCGGGTAGTAGTGGTGTTAAACGCCACTAATTTTAGTTTATATACATATATATATTTGAGAAAAGTGAGAGGCTAAACTTTTCAGTGGCCCGCTGACCTTATTTTTGAGAAATGAATGAAGTTTTCGTGATAAGAAAATAATTTGTAATAAATAATATAAAATATTTATTTTGAATGCCATTTTCTCTAAATTACTAGTGGTCTTAAAGATAAATACAAAGTTAAATCTTTGGAACATTATGGTTAAATAAAAAACTCAAATTCAACTAAATACTAAACTGACTTTAAGATACTATTCATTATATAAATAAATACAAGATTATAAACTCTGATGCTAATCCCTAATTATCTTTTTAGCACCACGTCCTATTACCCGTTTGGGCTATGAGTCTATGTACTAATTACACTAATGTGCTAGGTATTAAGAAGGTTCAATTTTAGAGGAAGTGCACCCCCATTTGTGTGTAGGGATGGTGGAAAACCATTTAGGAAAACCACCCTCAATGCACCCGACTGGGATCAAACCTCGATCTCCCCCTCGTCGGCAGTCTAATCTAACACGAGATTATCGCTTCATACCATGCGGCCACCGGAAGCGGCTAACTAATCCTTGATGATAAATATTCAAAACTTGTACCAGAGAGCACGTGGATAAGGACGTCAGGTTCATCCTTTTTGATTTCACACAGTTGAGTAGTTTGGAACTCTAAGGATAGCCTCGGCGCAGTGAGGTATATTTCCTTAGATGATGATGCCCCCTTATCCCTCAAGCAAATGCAGGAACATATCCTCTAAATTCTACCATACTCCAACTTTTCCCAACAGAGTAAACTCGCCGATAGCCCGGTTGATGTTAAGACGTGGAGCAAGGTATACCAGTGGAGGGAAGTCATGTTGCCTGGTATGCCAGTGGAGGGAAGTCATGTTGCCTGGTATGCCAGTGGAGGGAGAAGTCAGTGATTCGAATCCTTACCCGGTTGCATTGAGTTCTTTATTTTTCCTAAATGGTTTTCCCATTTTAACTCGACCAGTAAAAACTAAAGAAGGATTCTGGTAGGAAGAACCAGATCTGACAGTTAAAAGAGCTAATAGGACTAATTAATGTATTAATACGTCAAGTCATGTGATCTGAAGCTGTCACCTTTGATAGATATTATTAATACCTAAACAATAACACTCTTAATACAGTCAAATGTTATCAATGTTGACCATAAATAATGTGTTTTGTTTTTTCTTGAAGATATTTTCTTTCATAATCCTACAACAGCTTCTTCCTCTTTACTGTGTAGATAAGCTGATCGCCTATGTAACCTACTAATTACAATAACGTGTTAGGGATTAAGAAGGTTTAATTTAGAGGAAGTACTCCTACATTTGCGTGGAGGGAGAGTGGAAAAACATTTAGGAAAACCACCCTTAGTGCACCCAGCCGGGATAGAACACCGATATCCCCTTCTTCAGCAGTCTAATTTGAGTAGCGCCTTAGACCATGTGGACACCGAAGAATCATTAGAAGTTAATGATGCGTGTGCCAGTCTCGTAGTCATAATTAGTGCACCTCGAAAGCAATTAATACAAGACGACAGTCTCGCATATAAAACTGGGCCATAGTATTCTGGTCTAGGTAGGTGTCTTGTATTTATATGAGGGGTTTGACGTGCACTTTCTGTACCGACTGTACACGAGAATTTCTCTGAGTGAGAGCGAAAGGGTCTACCTACCAATTTTTCCGGGAAAAGTACTTTAACATACCTTCCAGGGTTCTTTTACATACCACAATCGACATGGGACCGACGACTTCACTTACCCTCCGTTCAAGAAAAAGCCATCGACCCCGGCTGGGCTAGAACCCACGAACATCGGGTCCTAAGGCAAGCACTTTACCACAAGGTCACCGAGGTCAACCTTAAGATATTGACTGTATGTTTTACAATAGGTTATATAAGCTGTGGCTATTTGTAATACTTCACAGCGGTCGTCATTTTAACATTTGGGCTACCTGCTCCGGTGTGGAGGCGTCACTCTCGGGGTTCAATTTTCGGTCGGGTGTATTGAAGTATGTGTTTGCCCTACTTAAATTCTCACTTTACCTCCACGAAAATGTGGGTACACTTCCTTTAAATAAAACCTTTCTTGTCACTAACATACCAGCGTATTATTACATAAACGTGTGGGCCTACGTAACGTTGGGACCAAATGGAGGGGGGGATGATATTACATTTATAGTTTGAACCAGCTCTACTTATCCTGGCTAAGCTACACGACACGACACTGGCAGGTACATTTCTAACAAGCTCTGGTTTCCCTGGTAACAATCCACGACATGGTAATGTTTAGAGATAATTATAAAATGTATATGTCCAGATCAATGAAGGAAGTGATGACTCACCCAACATCTTGAGCACCCTGCGCGATGACTGGCTGTTAGAGTGCCTTCCCCCGACGCTCTTCGTGGACGTCAACTCAAGGTGGGAACCTTCCTGCGGTCCTCCAGGGCAGGGGTTAGCCGACGTCGAACTCTTCTTACTGAACGACCCGGAGCTCTTCTTCATCATGTTTGACCTTCGTAGCCGCAGACCAATCAGGGCGTACAGCACCGTGATGAGAGTCATAGGAGCGACGAAAAACAGGAAGGTGGCCACCTCGAAAGAGTGCTTCATGATGACCTGCTTGACGGTGCAGATGACGTAGTCCGGCGTGTCCCCTATCAGCAGCCCGAACTGGATGGCCTGAGGTATCGCGAAGGCCAGAGCCACCACCCATATGGCCAGGATCAGTTTGACGGCCCTGGACAGTTTGGACATGGTGTGCGACAGGAACGGGTGACAGATCGCCACGTAACGTTCCACCGTGAAGGCTGTTATCGTCAGGACGGAGGCGTTCGTAGAGGTCTCAGCAGCGAGACCTCGCAAGACGCAGAACACCTCCCCGAAGACGTAGGGGTACCTGGACCAGATGGAGTACATCTCTTGAGGTAGACCCGACACGAGGAGCAAGAGGTCGGACACGGCCAGACTGAAGAGGTAGTAGTTGGTGGCCGTGCGCATGTGCTTGTTCCTGGCTATCACGATGCAGGTGACGGCGTTACCGACCACCCCGGTGAAGAACACGACGGCGTACAGTATCGTGATGGGGATCACTATGACGTAAGGGTCGCGCACGGGACCAAAGTCCAGACGAGGGCTCGTCCACGATTGATGAAATATTCTCCACTTGGGGCTGCCCGCTCGAGTAGGTTGTGATATCCTCAAAGAGGATGTCGATTTCTTCCTCGACGATGAAACGGAATGTGGATATTGTGGATGATGGCACGTCATTCTCGAGCTTCAAAGATTCTTCCATTGTGTATGTTCAATGGTTGCTTACCTTCCTCCAAGTTGAGTTAAAAACTAATAAATTAAATTTTCCTTTTTACCAGAAGACTTCAGCACCAAAACTTTTATGATAAAAAGAGAAAACACTGAAATATATTTGTATATTATGGATATGGATAAGAAATACGGAAATTATATCCGAGAATATGTTCAGATGTTTCCTAGAATATGTTTTAAATTGTTCTTTTGTGAGAAATGTGTATACGTAGCATATTTGTCCATTTATGCATAGTAACCTGTTCTCATTGATATCTTGATAAAGGTTCTTAAATTCTCTTTTATATTTTGGTTTACTTTAGACTCTATTTCTGGGAGGAAAATATTTCATAATACTGTAGTGTGCCAACAATATCAGAAAACAAAAAGGTCACATAAACATTTGTTTTCTGGTAGACATTCACTTTAAAAATACACTTTTTTTAAAAATTTGCTGGTTATATTAGAAAATTCAAATAGTTTCTTTTTAGCTCTCAGATGTAAGCAAACCAATTATTTATCGAAATTATAAAATAAAACTAAATCAAAATAAGAGTTTTTAGAGCATTTAAAAGCAGTTCTCATAGACCATTTACTAAAAGTTTTTATATCATTTAAAAGCAGTTCTCCAATATAATCTACTGCCTGAACCAAAAATCCATGGGACACGCCCTTTTAAATAACACAATAGATTATAAAGTATTAACTCTCAATTCGTTTGACTAAATCTTTTTATGTAATTTGACAAATATATAAATATAAAGTTAGTTAACAACAAATTTAGAGCAATATGTAAACTGTTTTAACTATTTTATAGTTTTAAATCAATCCTTCACAACTCCTTGCACTGTTTATTTAAACCGTCTAATCCCAATCGCAAATATCTTGGCCACGTATTTTTCCAGTCGAAATGATCACCTTAAGTGTTTTTAAAACTGTTCCGTTTATCTACCTGTGAATAAAAATGTATCCTCTGTCAAAAGTTTATTTTTCGTTGAACAAAGTTAATCCTCTGTTTGGAGAGCAAAACCAGCACAGATTGAAGGATCCTATGATAATCTGAAGAGTCCTTCTAGTCCCAAGTAAAGTTTGTAGTCTGGCTATCGTTTAAAAAACCTGTTTCCGAACTACTAACAGCGATATAGATATAGGTCTCCACAAAAAAAAATCAAGATATTAGTGAGGTAGACTAAGTTTTATTTATATTCCAACTATAAAGTTAGGCTGATTCCTCTATAAACAAAATTTTGGATGGAGTTTTTGTTAGCTCGATACGTATTCTCAACTTAATAAAGTTCCGTCCCGAACAATTAACACATTTAAAACATCGAGTGGACATGATTCGACTATAATTCCACAAATTTTTTTTAATAAAGTTGTTGCTAGCATGAATCTTTAGAGTTTAACTTTTATCATAGAATTAGAACTAAATAATCAGCAATGGTTTTATTCTAATGGCCGATTTTTTTTTTTTCCCCCACGTGTTGACGTGGATATTAAGTCTACCTTGAATATGAATTTATTATNCCCCACGTGTTGACGTGGATATTAAGTCTACCTTGAATATGAATTTATTATGTTGTAAATTACGTTATTGTTTGATTTTAGTTTAACTTCAAACCACAATCTGATGAACTTAAACGTCAGTGATATCCTGTGATTTTTGTCAAAGTTTAAGCCACACTCTAACGAACGTAAAACGTTGGCGAGATCCTGTGGTGTCCGTCAAAGTTTAAGCCACAATCTGATGACAATAACCGTTTGTGAACTAAACACACAAAGGAAGGCGAGGGTCCCAGGGACGAGGGTGGTCTCTGCCCACCCCGATGCGCTTGTCAAACAACGTCCCTCCCTGACTACCGGTAGCGAGTTGACGACAGACGGGCGCGGAGTACACTGCTGGAGAAGATTCGTCCTTGGGTCAAACTGCGCGCCTAGAAGCTGCGCATGCGCTGACTATTTCCCGTAACCCCCCCCCTTTCCCTTCGCAATGGTTAGGTAGGCAAACACGTGTGTTCATTTTGAAACGGTCGAGATTCTGTGGAAAGTGACAAAGCGGTGGCTCGCAGGCCAACCGCGGGTCGGGATTGAGTTTTGTTAAATGGTTCCTTATAAGTGCATGTGTCATGTTAGCAAGGTTTAGCTTGTGAGTATACCAACTTTCTCTGGATTGACAGAACGGAGTTCGATTCCTATACATTTTATTAAGTATATTATTACAATAAATGTTATTACAGTTGTTAAAATTTAGTCTCCTCCTGCTTGATTATGTTAAGATATTTTAAGTCACTGACAGTCAATTTTGACACTACAGAAAAAACTTCATAAATATATATTATATTTAGTTACATTTTACACCAAATTAACTAACTAATGTACCCACTTCAGTGGTCGAATGGTCTTATGCTTCACTCTTGTCATAGATTGGACGGGGAGATTGGAGGTAAAATCTAGGTTGAGTCAATTGAGGATGTTTTCCTCCAAATGGATCCTCACACTCCCTTCTAGAGAATGCTTGTACATTTCAACTTAAATTCAACTTGATTCATCCCTAATATACTATCATAATTAGTGCATATGAGTATCTCCCGAAAGGGTAGTAAGACGCGGTTCTTAAAACAAAAACATATTGAATCAGAAGTCGCTGCCTGCGTACAGTATTTTAGAATTAAGTTTATTTTCTCGTCTTTAATCACATGGCAAGGGGATCATATTTTAAAAGCAAAGTCATAATCATATTATGAACATAGCTATATTCTATAGTAATCAGGCCTTTAATTTTCATGTGTATCTGTTAATAAACATTAGAATGAGCTTGTCTAGTTAACTAAACATTAGACGAGTTAAATAATAACATATAACTAAAGCGAGGCACGGTACATGTTTTATAAGGCAAATAAAACTTGGTGCATTATTTATTCACACACACACACACACACACACACACATGGCTCGATGCGGTACTACTTCAAAAAGCTATTCCAAGCGATGTGTATATGTAGATTCCAAACAGATGTGTGTTTTTTTTAATTGTAAACATTTATTAAATATCCGATCAAACATCTGCAACCCAAGTCATCAGTTACATTGGTGGTCTTAGTAATTAACTGTTGCAATTAAAAATTACCCAATTCTATACATTGCCGTTTCATTTAAATTCCATGGACTTAATTTATTGGGATTATACAACTTAGAATTGACATATCAAAAAACCTGTTACTAAGATCGATTTTAGATTCTTTCGATACCAGTACGAATTAAGGTTATCGACTAATCGAATTTGACATCCTTAATTCGGGTGTGTAAGGGAAGAGAGTTTAAGGCAGTGTTTTTGTAGTTTTTACATTAAAAAAGCGTCGGTCAAAATAAATCAAATATTTATCCAGTAGAAAAATAAGAGTTTAATTTTATTCACTCGGTGATATCAACAGTTGTTGAATAGCTTTCAAGGTTGTCTCGGAATTGAACGACAACTTTTATCTTCAGGTGACCTGGTGGTATAGGCGTAAGGTGTCGGCCCTCTGTGTTAGGGGTCATTGGTTCACATCCTGATCCCAAAACAGATTTATCTGATTACCAAACCCTTCCTACACCTCTGACAGGACGTGTATTAATCACAACTTGTGAATGTGTGGAATGTCGGGCCTCCACCGTGGTTCGGATCTCACGTTAAACTGTAGGTCCTCCATTTCATCTCACAATCACTCTACCATTACACATTA
>CABFWB010007783.1:0-15430 GCA_902151455.1 Timema bartmani
TAATAATAATAATAATAATAATAATAATAATAATAATAATAATAATAATAATAATAATAATAACTTAGCGTGACGTCTCAGGAAGAATACGTCATTAAGATGAAACTGTTGTAATAATATAACAATCATACATGTTTAATGAGAGTTTTATTTTGTTCAAAAATGGTGGAGTATTTAGTTAGTAAAAGTATTCTTTATTATATTTTAATATTTAAACTAGAGATAATATAGATATAATTAAGTTCAGTATTGTCTTACATTTTTTGAAGATAATATAAATTATAGTCTTGATTTAACTAAACTAAAATTGTGTTCGGAAATATTTGTGATATTGGATGTCAAAAACTACTGTTTATTTCATAATGGATCAGGTTTCTGTTTTAAATGATAGAAAATGTAGCATTTGTAGAATTCACATTAAAATATCCGATTTATGAGGAAGAAAGGATTAGATAAAAATGTGGGTTGAAAATATTTCGGAGATGTAAGGATTATTTATGAGAGTTTTCATCTGAACAGACGGGTGGAAAAGTTTGGTCAATTTTTGGAGATTTACGATGAACTGAATCTTCCAAAATCTACCATACGTAGCCAAACATAAACCTGTCCTGTAACAAAAAATATACGCCTTTTAAACTATTTTATAACCGCGTCTTACCAACCATTCGGGTTGTAAGCATTTGTACTAATTATAGTAATTTGTTAGGAATGAGGAAGGTCGAATTTAGAGGACATAAACCCACATTTGCGTGGAGGGAGAGTGTAAACTCATTTAGGAAAAAAAACACTCAGTTCACCCTAGTGGGAATCGAACTCAGTTCCACCTGTGATCGTCAGCCCAGTTGGTTGCGAGAGCTACGTCTTAGCCTTTAGACCATTTAACAACAGAATAAACAATTTTGTAAACTTACTTATTTTATTAGGAGACAAATTTTAATATTTTGTTAGTGAATAAACTACTATTAATATATTTGGATAGATGCTTGTCACAACATATGTATTTTTTAACAAGTTTTAGTAACGGTTTCATCCAAAGGGTAGGATTGATAACGATCGTTGTAAAGAAACAAGTGCACCTAAGTGATCGTAAAGAAAGGTAGGTGACCAATTTATAATCCTGATCCTCCCTATCACCACCAATATAATTTAATGCAAGTCCGACGCCTTATTCCGCTTAGCCACCGATACGGCTAATAGAAACAAAGGTAATTTCAAATCAAAATATTAAAAAATATATATATAAATGAACAGTTGGTCTTTGTGTGTTATTAGCTTAACTTTTTGGACTTAAAATACCACTTTAGATGATTTTAAAATGGTTTTATAATTATATTTTTAAATGTGAAAATTTTTTTAGATATCAATAAAATTTGCTTTAAAAACATTTTTGAACAAATCTTAAACGCAAATTATCATTTTTTTTTTTCATAAACAGTTTTACCGTTCAACCACGATGGTAGCCCTACACAAAATTTACTAAAAGAGTATTCGGTGGAATAAATATAGAAATTTATAACTACCGTCAATCCGATTGAAGTTGATTCTTGTTTAGGTTTAACACTGTGCCATTGAAATACGTATGATGATGGAATATATATAATATTCAAATTATAATACCAATTTAATTAACTACACTTCAAACATTTCTCTACGTATTTGAACTCGGAACTAAAAAAAATGCAATATCAAACAAAAATAAAAAGTTTAGAAAACATACATGAAATCATAATTAATTATTGCTATTAGGGATGACATATTTTTTAAAGTAAAATTTTATCATTAATAATGAGATATTAAATAAATTTTTGAATGTGTTATAGCCTTGTCTATAAAAGAAAATTAGAATAGTGTAGAATTATTTTCAGAGATGGGTCAAATCCTTCATTTCTCGAATCTGAATCTTAAATTTTCTTTCGAATCCTCAGATTTTTAAAAATGTACAGTTTTAGTTAAAATAAAATATATATTTTTTTATTAAATCGTTTAAGGCTTGGTGTCATTGACAAATAGTATTTTGTTTGTCAAGTTTATTACTTCCTTAAAAAAAAGAGAGAACACTTTATTTAATCAATTAATTATATTAATACAATTTTGTTCTCTTTGTGATCTTGTTACTCTAACCAATACACAAGCCTATAGAATTCCTTTTACCGATTGTTTACAAATTGTTATAACAAGTTTAAAGTCTTAGTAATTGCATTCGAAATATTTATATGAGTTTTTTACTAATCTCGAATACCAAAGGAATCAAATATCTCATCTCTAATTATTTTATACACGGTTCGATAACATTCGATTATTGAAATATGTTTCATTTTCAGTCCGGTTGATGATTATATTTTTAAATATAGACCTTTAAGTAGAGGTAAGGTCAATTTTATTTTTTTTGCAATTTTTATAGTAAGAGGACTTTTTCAACGAAAATAAATAAAATCTTGTTCCAGTAGACATTTATAGTTTAACTTTCTCCACACGGTGATATCAACAGTTGTTGAATATTTGTCGTGATCATAGCTGCATTAGATGAAAAACTTTTTAAATGTAGATAAAAAAAGTTGTCATTAAATTCCAGAACATCCTTGAGAGATATTCAACAACTGTTGATCACCATATGGAGAAAATTAAACTATAGGTTTCTACTGGAACAATATTTTATTCCTTTTGGTTGAAAAATTATTTTTCCTATATTAAAAAAAACTGCCTAAATAGTGCTCTTAGCTCGCATCCCCTACACTAACACCTTGGTGACGTCAAACTGACAACGTTATCATCTAATTAAACAACTCTGGTGACTTGTTGACTGGATGGTAGCACAGGTGCATCATGTCAACTAATTACCATGTCCCCCATACAAGTGGGCTGTCCTAAGTATTATTATCTGCTATGAAGCATATACTACATGTCGTGTTAGCATGTACAACACAACTCTAGCTGTATAATAAACATGCAATTTATTGACTTAATTTACCTTTAATATTGTTAATTAATATTCTAGTGAGCTAATATTCATCGTATATATGTTTAAAACTATGCCAACGGGATACAAACTTGGAATAAAAATAATTCTTGTCAGAAAAATTATATATATATATACATAATCAGAAATTATTCAGGCAATTTGGACCTAAGTTATATATCTATATACATAATTATACGTGTGATATTAAAATATAAATTATATATATATTTAAACCACTATTTTACCAATGAAAAAATATGAGCATAATATAAAATAGAAATAGTAAATAAAAGTTAACAATTTTTGTTATAATTCATAAATTATTATACTCGTTCATTCAGTTAAGTGTTAAATTAACGGGTCTGACATCCAGTTATGAAATTTTTCTTATATGTAAGTATGTTTGATATGAACCACAAATAAGTAGTATTAGAGCTCTAAAACAAATTACAATCAAATTTTTTTTTTAAATTGATTTTTTCGAAACTAGAATCCGATATTTTATAGATACACATCGAATATACTTAAAAAATTTAAGATTCAAGGATTCATCAACTTTGGGGCTTAAGGAATCGAACTTTAAAGAGCTTAATGAGTCAAATGTTTAAGGATTAGAGGGATTATGATTCGAAAGTTTAAGTATTCTATTCCTCAAAATTAGTTTTTCCTCCTTGTGATAAGACTGTCGCAGTATTTTAGAAACTTACACCACAAGATGAAAGTTTTCTCAAACGACCAAATTTACTACCGGTGGTCGGAAATCCAGGCTCGTGACGTAACGCGTGCAGGCTAGACCTTTCCTTAGTCATATCCCTCGCGTAGCACCCTCTAAACCTAGGTAGACCTAGAAGATTACTACGCGCCACCACCAACTTTATTGCTCCAGTGACTGGAAAAATTAAGGCCATAAATTTGAATTTAATGAAAATCAAAAGTTAACTATAAATAGATTAAAATTTGATTATTTTTTTACTACTGCGTCTTACTACCCGTTCGGGCTATGCGCCTATGTAATAATTACACACCTGCTTTGGTGGCCGCGTGGTCTGACGCGATACTCTTATGTTGAACTAAACTGCCGAATTCAATCCCGGTCGGGTGCACTGAGGCTGGTTTTTACTAAATGGTTTCTATTCTCCATCCACGAAAATGCGGGTGTACTTCCTTTATATTAAACCCTCCCAATCCTTAAGCCAGTAGTGTAATTAGTAAATAGGTGTATACGCCGAACGGGTAGTAAGATGCGGTGCTAAAAAAATATAAACATAATAAATACACTAATGGTTTAAGGAATTAGGAAGGTTATATTTAGATGAATTGTACCCGCAGTTGCGTGGAAAGAGAGAGTAGAAATCCATATTGGAAAACCTATTTAAGATCAAACGCTCAGTTTGATATATTTACGTATGTACCTGATTCCATTCATCAAATCAACAAAGCTCCAGGTCATGAAAATATTTCCAAATAGTTCTTCTACAAATTATTTGATGTTTAAAATATAATTGATATGAAATTTCTCATGGTATAAAACAGAACCTTTAACCAGTTTATCTAATGCACATCACCCATTACATTATCATTCCTTTAGGTCCCCTAAAAAAAAATCCCTTAACTTTATGATAAAGTTGAACAAATATGAATATTGGGTGAAATTATCCGGTTTATTTCGTGCGTTACAACTCAGCCCTTAACCCTCTAAGCCCCCCGTTCCTCCCCTCCACAGACACCAATTGTAATATTTGACACTTAGCAAACTTTTATCGGATGTGGTAACTACCAACCTCTTCGTTTAATGAGAATTTTAACTTTTTTTTTTTTTCAAGAACCAAAACTTTCTCCTTCATCTGTTACGAAATGTGCTTATTTTCACATTTAAAAAAAAAATCATTCCCACCCCCCTTCTATAATATTTACCGAGGTAAAATGAATGGAGAGTATTTCGTGGCGATGGTTTCACAACGATTGTGAACGGCGACGAGATATTCATCTCGATGTTTATGAATCACAAAACACACACATATATGTATATGTACTTAACGAGTTTTTTTAAAATTAATTATTTTCCTCACAACCACAGACATAAGTTTGTTACGGTGGAATATTTTCTAGGGGACGTTATCTTGAAACATTTTGTGTGCAGAATAATGACCTTTAAATTTTATATCAATTTTATAATTTTAAAAGATCGCACGTCATTATATTTTAGTTTTGAATTCTCATAAAAAAAACAGTTTCGTATTAGAATCTTCGTTTACTTACAACATTAATAATTTATTGCTTTAGCATGAAAAGGACGATTAAGATAGTTTATACTTTGTAGTTTATGTGGTTATTTTACTTTTTGTTGCTTTTTAACCTTTTGCTTTTTACTACAGTCAAATTTACGTAGGAAAAACCTTTTAGAAAATACAAAATTATTATTTTGCGATCAACATGGATAATATTTTACGATAATATTATTGGATTTATTTTATAGGTGTTGATAATATCTATCAAAAATTACAGCTAAAGATCACATGACTTGACGTATGAATTCGTGAAAGATATGGACACTTTTATAACTGTCAGCGATGTCAATTCGTAAGAAAATGTATATATATAATTATATATTTGGACGCACTCGTGATTCTTCAACCAATCTCGGTCACGAATAGCGATTGTCTATTTTCGAATCACCCTGTAGTTCACTCTGAACTATATCACCTCGAGAAGGTGAACTATTTTGTAAAGTTAAGTAAGAAAAAAATGAATCTTTCGATAACTGAACTATTCGTTCTCGCGAACTAAACATCTCTAGTCTATGGTTAAAAAAAAGTTCAGGAGTAAAAATGGCAGATATAGATTTATATAAAATAATATATACAAAAATATAAACACATCTATATCAATATTTTAGTATCCGATATATCGATCAATTTATCTATGTATTTTATACATCGAACTAAGCTTTAGGGCTCGTTAATTAGAATAAATTGAACAACATTTTCTTCTTTTTTTTTAACCAACTAACCAAGTGGAATTTTTTCTTATTTTTATTAAACTTGTCTGCTATTTTCAACATATAAATAAACATTCAAAAGTAAAAAGAGGTAAAGTATAGCAGTGAAAAACAGTAAGCCATCTTAATACCATTGTTCAAATCCACCCAGAGCAATGCAATATAATATATAGTAATAAAAGGAAGTGTTTGTTTGTGTGTTTGTTTGTTTGTTTGTTTGTGTGCAATGCCCAGACAAATCTACGGCACGCAGAGATCTGAAATTTTTAACATAGGTGAACGGAAGGGGGTCCGAATGCACCTCTAAGCCGGATTTTTAAATTTTTTAATTATCTTTTTAGTTGGGCTATTTTTAACAATATTTTGAAAAAATATTTTTAATCTGGTTTATAATTACGTTTCAGAAATAACGTTTCAAAATAAAATTGGGCACTATGGTGGGAACTTATATAATTCTTATACCACAGTGGGTCACGGGCAGCGCCGTGCGGGATTGCTAGTATAATATATCAGAAACAACCGATATATCGATATTAGTTGATTAATATATCGTAACTTTGGATTTATATTGTCCTTTATCATCATCATCATCATCATCAACAACAGTTTCCAGCCACTGACCGGGTCTGTTTGGAGTATAAGTCTCTTCCTGCCTCGCCTCCTCCACCAGGATCTAGTCCTCTTCTCTGTCCTCCACACTCCTCCACACTCCCTTCAACCAATCCTGGCAGGGGCAACTAGCAAACAGAAGAATGCATCAACTGGTGGAGGGGGATCCCCGCCGTCTAGTGCTTGCGTCGCTTGGCAACAAGTGTCCACAAGAGGTGGCGGCTAGGGCCTTCCTTGGTCAACTGGTGCAGGGGGATCCCCGCCGTCTAGTGCTTGCGTCACTTGGCAACAAGTGCCCACAAGAGGTGGCGGCTAGGGCCTTCCTTGGTCAACTGGTGCAGGGGGATCCCTGCAGATGCAGACATCCAGTACTGCCAGGGAAATGACAGAACTATCACGTCCAGGACAAAATGAACAACAGATGTAAATGCAGTTCACTAAATAGGTATTAAAATTAGTGAAATAAATTGCTTAGGGGAAAAAAAGACAGGGTGGAAGTAGAGAAAAGAAGAATATTATTTTTAAGTAAAATAGGTCTAGGAATAAGTTGAGGATCCTAACCGGATTGTTATTATATAAATAAAAAAGCATAAGTCAAAAATAAAGAATATTGTATAATATTGTAAATTGAAACTCAACTCGGAATAAATTGTCATAAGACGAGTTTTATCAAGCCATAATTTAAAAAAACTCCCTTCAGCCACCTGTCCCTTGATATTATTCTTGGCCTCCTCTCCTCCACTTCAATACCCAACCTTTTCTTTGTTATCTTCTCCTCCTCCATACTTCACCTAAGTCGTGCCTTCTCTATCCTGTCCTGCACCGGCTCCTCCTCTACTATTCCTCCCACCCTCTCATTTCTCCTCCTATCCACACTTGTCACTCCTATAGTACCACTTAGACACTTCATTTCACAGGCTCGAGACCTGCTTCCATCCTGATCCTTCACGACCCACGTTTCCGCTGCATACCTCAACATTGGTTCGGTGACTTGGTGGTCTAGGGGGGTAAGGTGTCAGACCTCTGTGCTGAGGGTCTGGGGTTCAATCCTCGGTCCAGGCACAGATTTATCTGATTGCCAAACCCTTCCTTCACCTCTGACAAGACGTGTATTAATCACAACTTGTGAATGTGTGGAATGACAGGCCTCCACCGTGGTTCGGATCCCACGTTAAACTGTTAGGTCCTCCATTCCATCTCACAATCACCCTACCATTACACATTAGCGTAAGTGCGTATAACCCGAACGGGTAGTAAGACGCGGTGCTAATAATAATAACATTGGTCCGTTGTATCAAAATGAGGTATATTGATAATATTAGGGAAAACTGCCATCCCTGTTTAGGAGGTTCAAGAACCCAGTGCCCTTGAAGAGGTGGCTGTGTGACCTTGAATTCAGGTTGAAGGGAGGAGGTGTCTTGATACATCATCTGCACTCTACCTCTTCACGAGCCCGCTATCCGAGACTTTGACGCGTGTCACTTGTGGTCCCGCTATCGATTCTAGGCCATACTTCTCCCCCCACCCTCCTTACCCCTAGTTTCAAAAACAAACCAACTTCGATCAAAGGCAAAGTAAAACCTTCCCTTTTGTCGTCGAAAATGTAGTATATTTCAAACGACTTATATAAAATGTTGTCAAAACTTGTTTCGGGTGAAACTTCGGAACCATAGAAAGGAAAGTTGCTTTTACAAAAACATTCAAATTATAGCAGGAAGTACATTTTATCAAAATATAAACACTCTCTTTTTTTTACTACGGGAAGAGAGAAATATGTTGCACAGCCGCTGATCTCATCAAATTATTTTTGGCAATTTTAACTTTTAAGTCTGAGCCTACTTTATATTATGTCAAAATACATATAAAATTTAGATCATTTCATTTAATATTTAGATAAAGTTTGTTTAATGATTCAACATAATAATTAATTATGAATTTGCGGATTAATTAATTGTTTTACTTTATCGCGACCCCTCGAATCGTGATCGTCAAAAAAATTCATTTTGAGGTTTTTATGGATCTCGACTGAACCAGAATTTTTTTTTTTTTTTTAAATTCCGTCTATCTGTGTTTGTCTAAAGCCAAAACCATTTTGCCGATAGGGCTTAAATTTAGGTAGGCCTTTATAGAGTTTTTAAAAGATTTCCCCGAGGAGTCTTTGGATTTATATATTCAACCCTAAAATTAAGGGTAATTTACGGAAGGGGAAAAATAAAACGAATCGATTTTCTCAAAATTCGCTCCAACGATTTTGATTAAAATTTATATATAGGTGCTGTTTAACAATATAAACCAAATGAGAGTTTTTCTTTTCCCATGAAAATGACTTTGAGGGTAATTTAGATAAGTGGAAATGTCCAATTTTGGTCATATATTCACAAATAATTAAGATACTAACTAACTTATCAGTGTAAAGTTGTAGTAGGCAATATTAAAAATAAAAACTAATTATTTGAAATCTATTTTTTTTTTATAAAACCAACAGTTTCCGAGCTATTGGCAAATATATTTTCCAAATTATGATCTTGGAAATGTGTAGTTGATTATTTTATTATGCTCTTTGCTGAGCAAAGATTTTAATTTTTTCTCAAAATGTTTCTATAAAATTATGTATTATTTTATCCACGCTCTTTGGTGGAATGTGATGCTATTTTTTTTTCATGGTTTTCTGATCCAATGTCTATCATTTCCTTACACACAAATCCTACTAATTTTAAGAAAATATCTCAATTTTTTTTATAAATAAAGGAGTGAGTCTGTGTGGTAGACAGAAAAATTTATTTTTCCCAAAAAATTTGGATGATATCAAAAACATTTTCTTTTAAGGATTCAATTTTTTTAGTGTTTATGATTTTATTTTTTATATTTCCAGGATTTAAAAGCTTGAAAATAAATTTTAGTTGTAGCACTTTATACATTAAAAATTGAGTAAAATACTTGCCAAATTTCAGGTTAGTATAGAATTTCGCAAAAACTCTGGACGTCTAAATACGAATGGAAGACGAAATTCGGGCTCTTTTCCAGTTAATTTTGTCCAGTTACTCTAATATTAGATTGTATGGTGCTGTTGATTTTAAATATAGTGTTCAGAGTTTTATTTATTAAATTCAATAAGTTTTTTGAGCCGTGCGGTGATTATAAATTTATAAATCCCTCACAAATTACCTCCTATCAAAGTAGAATATAATTTTAATAAGAAACCCGTTATTTGAAAATTGGAAACTCATGTTGACTAAACGGAGGGTAAAAAAAATACATTATTTAATTAATAATTTAAAGCTAAATTATACAGTGATACAAAAGGAATTATTATTGTAAGCTTTTGGTAAATTTCTGGCTGAATTTTATAATAATTAATAAATAAAATAAGACATATTTCTAGAATGGCAAAGTTAGTGGTCGAAAGTGGACTTCCTATAAAAATCAGGGGTTAGCTAGCTAATCTACAAAGTTGGCACACACTTCGCTGGTCGTATGGTCTAAGGTATCACTCTCACCTCGTGTTGGACTGGCCTGTTGAATACGGGGCAATCTAGATTCGAATCCCAGTCGGTTCTACTGAGGGTGGTTTTTCCTAAATCGTTTCCCGCTCTCCTTCCACACAAATGTGGGAATTTTCTTTTAAAAATTCTTCCCTCCTCCTCCTTACCTCATTAGAGTATTACCATAATATGTGCACAGCCCGAACAGAAAGTAAGACACGCTGATAAAAACTTTTTTAAATACGACAATCGAGTGAAAGTAGGTATATGTTTTTAGCCTAGGAGGGAAAACCTGGCGGCAATAGTTGGCACTCCTGTTCGACCGGTCGCATCATTCGATTTTCCAGTCGTTTGGGGGATGGGGGTGTCCTACATCCGAATCCGATTACGATATTAGGATGGTGTAACTCATTGTTTGTATGTGTTTTGGTTAGCCACTTTTGTTAACATAACAAAAAATAGCTTTTAAAATTAGATCATCGCTAATCGGCTCTTTTAAAAAACTGTTCGGTTAGATCGATACCCGTAGAGATCGATCACGTCTCTCTGTCTGATGCAGAAAGTTCGAATCTAGTTCTTGTGGTGGCATTTAACTCGAACGTTTGGTGTTTCTTTTCTCCGCCTATTTGTGCCACGATTAGTGACAAACAAAAACAGACTTGGAACAATTTAAATAAATATGGCGGGGACATTCTGTTATAGTCATAGCAGACAATTCAAGAACTGCTGATATTATTTTGTGGTTAACGACATTGCCTTTTTGTAAGATTTCGAAGCTATTTTTTAAAGCGGGTTGCATCTTAACTTGACGCACCTAAGCAGTCTAAGCACTATCACATCTAGATAACAGTGTACGAAATAGAAAGAGAGAGAAGAAAATGAGCAGTTCACACTGCAAGGGCTCTTGTCTATGTGATAACCCTTTCCCTCTTCCTCTGACGAGTTTAGAAAATCACTTTAATATTTGCTCCTTGAATACATTGGCTTGCCTTTTAATTTTACCTTTTTCTAGTTTCCTGTTCTAGATATACATTTTTCTACCACGAACTTTGTTAATCTATATCTTATCAAAAAGACTCCTACGGGTGTTGATAAAAAGATAAATTAGTATTTAAAAATGCATTTGAGCTATGCCACTTTAGCACTGAAACCTTCCTCCCCATGTCAACTAAATAAAGACGTCGGCGAGCTGTAGCGTCTCCCTCGACGTCGGGACGCGACCGACGAATGTTTTATGCATCAAAACCCTTGGTGAATTAGAGGGATGTTCGCCGAAAATGTTCAGTGACGAGATAAATACCTCAACAATATTTTTAAAACGTGGTCCTCTGGAGATTGCTATGTTTAACACTGTCCTGTTCGTTACACGGCTCAGATTAGACAGCCTAACCGCCAGGGGAAACATTCCAGTCCCTATCCTCTTACGTGATGTGTGTTTTCTACTCTTACCCACACACCCTTTGTTTAACAGACCGATATCATCACAGGTTTGTTGTCCCGCTGTCATAAGGTGGTCCATCGCTATAATGTGGTCCATAGCTATAATGTGGTCCATAGCTATAATGTGGTCCATAGCTATAATGTGGTCCATAGCTATAATAAGCTATAAGGTGGTCCGTAGTTCTAACCTAAGCGCAACATCTGATTGGCAATATCTCAGCTACCTTGGCAGCCCCCTCTAGGAAAGATAATAAGAGGTAAGTGTTTTTATATTTACAATTTTTTTGCAAAAAAAATAATATATATATATTACTCTAGTAGAGACATAGTTTAATTTTCTTCATGCAGTGATATCAACAGTTGTTGAATGTCTGTTAAGGGTGTCCTGGAATTTAATTACAACTTCTTTTCTTCATTTAAAAAGTTTCTCATCTAATGCCGCCATGCTCATGAGCGATATTCAACAACTGTTGATATCACCGTGGGAAGAACATTAAACTATAGGCTTATACTGAATAAATATTTGATTTATTTTGGCCCAAAAGAGTTTTGTTACAAACATTGTAAAAACACTGGCCTTTTCAATTGAGAAGATGGCCATAAAGGGTAGATATATTAATTTAATTTTTATTGCATTGTGTTGATTTTTAAATTGTTATTTAATATTGTAGAAGCTTGTACCATTTTGATTAAACAAAATACAGAATTACTCATCAACAGTTGGTACATGACTCGAAACAGAATGAAAAGGATTTGAAACCGAGTGCTGTTAGATTTAATTAGGGATGGACATCGATGATGAAAGGTACGATGTTTTCGCCATGGATGTTTGTTGATAAATATAGTACCGAAGTACGTATAAGGAATCGATACGTTTATATCTGTAGTAAAATGACTATATATATTAATAATATATTATTAAATTATAAATATTATTTACATACATAATTAGTTTATGAGAGATTGTGATGGCTTTAATTAATTACTGAACTGAATTCTATGAATTAGCTTGTTTATTTTATAAATAATATTTTTTTAGGTTGTATATTAATGAATACAATTTATTTATATGAGTTAAAATTAATTCATTTAATCAAAATACATTTCATTTAATTAGGTTTTTTTAATAGATTTTAAAATAAATCTTGGATGTTTTTATACTAGAACATCGAGATATTTTTTGTGTTTTATTTGATTGCTCCTGATTTTGAAACCGGAGAGACCTCTTTCTCCCGGTAAAGTCTCTTTTTATGAACACGGATGGACCGCGTCTAACTAGTCATGAGTCTTCCTACCATTCGTCATCTTATTTGAAACTGAGACGATGAGAACCCGTAAAGAGGGTATTCTTGTCTCTCTTTTCTGTCGGTTGTACCAACGACGAGGTTCGAATATCGCCCGGGTGAACTTGGGGTGGTTTTTCCTAAACGGTTTTCCACTCTCTCACCACGCAAATGCGGGTTCAATTCCTCTATATTCAACCTTCCCAATTCCTAACCCATTAACTTAATTACTACTTAAGTGTATAACACGGACGGGTAGTAAGACGCGGTGTCTATTATTATTATTATTATTATTATTAAGTCTTATCTCCGTGTCATCAGCCAGCAATCGAGACATACTGACCGAGCAGCCACCGTCTGTTGGCGAAGATAGTAAACATTTATGAGAATAAAGGATTTCCTACGTGGCCAGATCAACGAACCCCTCCAGCCGTTAATCTCAGTTTTCTAGACCAAAGCCGTATTCAAGTAGCTCCTCACGGGTCTAAGTTCGACCCCGTTACAGACCCACTGATTCACAGAGAACCCGGGACCTCTGGATCTGTATCCAGGGACTCTGACCATTAGGTGGTCTGTTGCTTTCTATTTACAAAAATTACAAACCAAAATGTACGTCTCAGCGTCTTGCAGCTTACGACCTAAAACCAAGCTATAAGCCGTTTCCCTAAAGTGATCAGACCCCCCCCCCCAAATAAATAATTTAAAAAAACTGGTTTTAACTCTCACGTTAACATAAAACTCTACCCCTCCTAAGCTACCCTTCCTACCCTCCTAAGCTACCCTTCCTACCCTCCTAAGCTACCCTTCCTATACCGCTGTGATTCATACACACTAAACAAACAAAAAAAAAAAGATAATTCTTTTCCGTGAATATTAGAGATTAACTCCAGTGATGTAAGCGCTCCTTTTATTCCCCTCTACAAGCTCTCGTGGTGGTAATATTGTAACAATCGCCATCCCTCCCACCTACAGCTAACAAGTGGTGCTGTGGGGAAATCACACACACACACACACACACACACTAGCCTATGGGACAAAGCCTACAAATAACGCCATTATTCTGCGCAGCATTTAAAAGCGGCCTCAAAGCGTGTTCACGTAAAACAAAAGAAAAGCCGTTAGCGCCACTGAGTGTATGGAGGCGTAAATTACAAGTATCAAGGGGGAACCGAGGGGGGTCGGTGGAAGGTAAGTAGAGGAACCCGGCTAAGGGGAACCCCCGTCAACATACTCGGTTTCCGTAAGAAGAGATTTCACGACAGTATACGCAGCTGTATACTTGTATTTCGTTTTGTAGGCTCATGCGCACTGATTTGAGTCGGTTGGTTTTAAAGTTTGATTGGTCCTTCCAAGCAGGTTTAGTAGTAAAGCGATGACAGAGCTGAGATTGCCTCTCCTGGCGCAGAACGATCTGCGAGGTTCAGGCTAAGATACGTAACCAAAAATATAATGCTAAGAGTCAATAGCCAGAGCTATATTAATGGCAATTACTTCAGTTAGATATAATATTCTGAAAATTGAAATCCTGGATAGCTCAGTAGTTAGAGCATTGGTGTACTAAGCCAAAGGTCCCGGGTTCGATTCCCGTATCCAGGTGTCATTTTTCAATTTTCAGAATATGAAAAATATAATGTGTTCAAACCTTACCCAGTGCGCACGATTTATATTCAAACCCCCGACCTCTCAGTCACCGAGGCACAATATATTGCGATCTCGACGCTTCAGACGTCGTGAACGCTGAGTCGGATAGTAAAAGGGGGATTTTTCTTTTACAAACGAAGATTGACGGAAACACCCGATTAAGACCCGCTCCAAGATATGTTTCCACCTCATCGAATAGCCTCGTAACATACTGTTTTTCCTATTATTCAGGTTGAACTCTCACGAAGATAAAATACCATCAACGATATAGTATACGTAGAAACCAAGAGAGACACACACAAGTTATTTTATTTTCTTTACTCTTAAATATTTTCCAGATTCGTTTCATAACAAAAAATCGTTCTTGTGAAAAAAATAAAGAAAATGCTCGAACTTGTGTTTTGTGAGCTCAAATAGGCCAGGGAAATGGGAGATCGGAGTGAGTTAAAGTTGGTAGGACTGATGGTTTGCATGAGCGATACATCTGTCGAGAGCTTACACACGTGGCATAGGGATCAAACGTCAAGGAAGGCTTGGAACAAAAGTGATACAACGGACATTTTTTCTTTATCACCCCGTCTTACTACCTGTTCAGGTTATACGCCTATGTACTAATTACACTAATGGGCTAAGGATTAGGAAGGCTTAATTTAGAGGCAGTGCACCCGCATTAGCGAGGAGGGAGAATCAGGGGAAAACCATATAGGAAAAAAACACATCCTCAGTGCACCCGACCGGGATCGAACCTCGATCTTCCCGTCTTCGATAGTCTAGTCTAACACGAGATTAGCGCGTTAGACCACGTGGCCACCGAAGCAGGTGACTTAGTTTTAAAAAACTAGATTTATATTACGTTTTAAAAAACATTCTAAAAGAATAGTTGAAAGTAAGGAGTGGTTATAGTGAAAGTTAGATTAGATTTATATATTTGAAATTTATAGAGTTGGTTTGTTACCAACTCTTAAATTTTACCTACGAACCCCGAATCTTGAATACAAATCCGAATCTTGGGGGGGGG
>CABFWB010007784.1:10015-22174 GCA_902151455.1 Timema bartmani
AGCGTGTGATATATGCTTCACTGATCAAGTGACAGCGCGTGATATATGCCTCACTGATCAAGTTGTAGCGTGTGATATATGCTTCACTGATCAAGTGACAGCGCGTGATATATGCCTCACTGATCAAGTTGTAGCGTGTGATATATGCTTCACTGATCAAGTGACAGCGTGTGATATAGGCTTCAATGATCAAGTGGTAGCGTGTGATATACGCCTCACTGATCAAATGACAGCGTGTGATATAGGCTTCACTGATCAAGTGACAGCGTGTGATATAGGCCTCAATAATCAAGTGGCAGGGTGGGATATAGGCCTCACTGATCAAGTGGCAGAGTGTGCTGTCAATATAAGCTATCATTGAAACAGTGTAAAAGGAAGTGGCGATATGAGAGGCTGGCAAAGTGGATGTAGTTACTGGAATCATGAAATAAACATCTCTACCATGATGTCCTGAGTGATGGCTGACTACCATGATGTCCTGAGTGATGGCTGACTACCATGATGTACTGAGTGATGGCTGACTACCATGATGTCCTGAGTGATGGTTGACTACTATGATGTACTGAGTGATGGCTGACTACTATGATGTCCTGAGTGATGGCTGACTACTATGATGTACTGAGTGATGGCTGACTACCATGATGTACTGAGTGATTGCTGACTACCATGATGTCCTGAGTGATGGCTGACTACCATGATGTACTGAGTGATGGCTGACTACCATGATGTACTGAGTGATGGCTGACTACTATGATGTACTGAATGATGGCTGACTACCATGATGTCCTGAGTGATGGCTGACTACCTAGATGTCCTGAGTGATTGCTGACTACCTAGATTTCCTGAGTGATGGCTGACTACCATGTTGTCCTGGGTGATGGCTGACTACCTAGATGTCCTGAGTGATTGCTGACTACCTAGATGTCCTGAGTGATGGCTGACTACCTAGATGTCCTGACTGATTGCTGACTACCTAGATGTCCTGAGTGATGGCTGACTACCTAGATGTACTGAATGATGGCTGACTACCATGATGTCCTGAGTGATTGCTGACTACCATGATGTCCTGAGTGATTGCTGACTACCATGATGTCCTGAGTGATGGCTGACTACCTAGATGTCCTGAGTGATGGCTGACTACCTAGATGTCCTTAGTGATGGCTGACTACCTAGATGTCCTGGGTGATGGCTGACTACCTAGATGTCTTGAGTGATTGCTGACTACCTAGATGTCCTGAGTGATTGCTGACTAATGACTATCTCTATGTTAATACCCAGTTACATGGGTTTAAAACCCGGAGCAAATTCATCACAGTCAAGTTGTGTCACTGTAGAGATATTTTGTAGGGTTTGTCATATTATTTTAAATCTGCATTCAGCATTCTTGCCCATTTAGCCATAGATGATAGTTGATATAATGCTCAGAGCCTGGCAGACATGAATAGTTAAGACCCTGACAAACATGCACGGTTGAAAACCTGAGAGACACCCATATTTCAGACCTTGGCAGACACCCACAGTTCAGAACTTGACAGACACCCATATTTCAGACCTTGGCAGACACCCACAATTCAGAACTTGACAGGCACCCATAATTCAGACCTTGACAAACACCCATATTTCAGACCTTGGCAGACACCCACAGTTCATAACTTGACAGACACCCATATTTCAGACCTTAGCAGACACCCACAGCTCAGAACTTGAGAGACACCCATATTTCAGACCTTAGCAGACACCCACAGTTCAGAACTTGACAGACACCCATATTTCAGAACTTGACAGACACCCACAGTTCAGACCTTGGCAAACACCCACAGTTCAGAACCTGACAGACACCCATATTTCAGACCTTAGCAGACACCCATAGCTCAGACCTTGACAGACACCCACAGCTCAGAAATTGACAGACACCCATATTTCAGACCTTGGCAGACACCCACAGTTCAGAACTTGACAGACACCCGTATTTCAGAACTTGACAGACACCCATATTTCAGACCTTAACAGACACCCACAGTTCAGAACTTTACAGACACCCATATTTCAGAACTTGGCAGACACCCACAATATTTCAGACCTTGGCAGACACCCACAGTTCAGAACTTGACAGACACCCATATTTCAGACCTTGGCAGACACCCACAGTTTAGAACTTGGCAGACACCGATATTTCAGACCTTGGCAGACACCCACTGTTCATAACTTGACTGACACCCATATTTTAGACCTTGGCAGACACCCACAGTTCAGAACTTGACAGGCACCCATATTTTAGACCTTGGCAGACACCCACAGTTCAGAACTTGGCAGACACCGATATTTCAGACCTTGGTAGACACCCACAGTTCATAACTTGACAGACACCCGTATTTCAGACCTTGGCAGACACCCATATTTCAGACCTTGGCAGACACCCATAGTTCAGACCCTAGCAGACATGCAAAGCTCACCTGCTATGTTCTCTACATCAGATAAACTCTTGCTAGAAGATGAAATATGGACGTAGCGTGTTTGCGCAGTAATTGTGCCTTCGTGTTTGGGGCTGAGCTATCACGCGGAAAAAAAAAGCACGTGGAAAAGCATCTACGTTAAAAAATAAAGAGATTTAGATTAGTGGGTCCGTCATAATTAGACAGGGCAGGGTGAGAAGTTTGGAGGACTTGTACTGTGTTTCCTGGCTCGTTATCTTTACCTATTCAACTACCCATTGGTAAAAACCACTCGTTAGCTTCACAGCAACAAGATTGTAGTTGTAACAAATACTGCACTTTTAAAATGTCACCATTTTCCACATCTCACACTACAAATATTAGCAGCTATATCTATCCCACCTCAACTAGCTATAACTTTGCTATGCCCTTAGCTGCAGATGTTAAACCAATCTTAACTAATTATAACTTTGTTATGCCCTTAGTTGCAGATGTCAAACCAACCTTAACTAATTATAACTTTGTTATGCCCTTAGCTGCAGATGTCAAACCAACCTTAACTAATTATAACTTTGTTATGCCCTTAGCTGCAGATGTCAAACCAATCTTAACCAGTTACCCTTAGATGCAGATGTCAAACCAATCTTAACTAGTTATAACTTTGTTATGCCTTTAGAAGCAGATGTCAAACCAATTTTAACTAGTTATAACTTTGTTATGCCCTTAGATGCAGATATCAAACCAATTTTAACTAGTTATAACTTTGTTATGCCCTTAGATGCAGATATCAAACCAATTTTAACTAGTTATAACTTTGTTATGCCCTTAGATGCAGATATCAAACCAATTTTAACCAGCTATAACTTTGTTAGGCCCTTAGCTGCAGATGTCAAACCAATCTTAAGTCGAAAACTTGACGGGATTTTAATCCCAAATACAAAACTCTGTAATTTCCAGTTCGCTTAAGTTCATCTTTCTTAGTTAATGGAATAATGATTTTCTAACAAAAATATTCCTGAAAAATGGCATCATATAATGCATTAGAAGAGCTGCTCAAGATTGATCAGCATTTAAAACCGTGTTGCGTCCTATGGCCAGTGATGGATTCCACAATATCACCCTGACTACTGGCAATTACTACTGACTACTGACTACTAACTAGAGGCTATTTACTCACAACTAATATTTCATTATCTTGTGGTGGATGATGCAACATCCAAACACTCATATTCATTTCTACGTAGTATGTATGGATGCATGGATGTTTGTAGATAATCTTAGATGGTACATAGAAGAATGCACCACTATCAAGTTCAGCAAGGAATGCACCACTAGCACCACTAAATTAAAGTTAATTTAATAATGAGTGAGCGAGAACCCACGCCCATAGGTAGAGCAATCTCCCCCTAACCCACCTTGGCGTGAAGCACAGACTAATGTTGACCACGTAATTCGCTCCGCCGTCAACAGATGGCGGTTGTAGATTCGCTGCACGTAAGCCGCTCGTGGTATGACGGACAAGTTCCGGCGCCGTGTGTGTGTGAGTGTGTGAGTGTGAGCTCTTCATTATCATACGTCAGAATGACGACTTCCCGTGGCGTGCAACAACAGACCGGAATGAACACTTTGCTGTTCACCGCCAGTGTGAGAAACAAGGTACAATGACTCTCTTGGGGTGGACTTGATGAACCGGGTGTGAATTACAGCAACTAATGGAGCGGTGGACTTGATGAACTGGGTGTTAATTACAGCAACTAATGGAGCGGTGGCCTTGATGAACCAGGTGTGAATTACAGCAACTAATGGAGCGGTGGACTTGATGAACCTGGTGTGAATTACAGCAACTAATGGAGTGGTGGATTTGATGAACCAAGTGTGAATTACAGCAACTAATGGAGCGGTGGACTTGATGAACCGGGTGTGAATTACAGAAACTAATGGAGCGGTGCACTTGATGAACCTGGTGTGAATTACAGCAACTAATGAAGCGGTGAACTTGATAAACCGGGTGTGAATTACAGCAACTAATGGAGCGGTGGACTTGACGAACCGGGTGTGAATTACAGCAACTAATGGAGCAGTGGACTTGATGAACCAGGTGTGAATTACAGCAACTAATGGAGTGGTGGACTTGATGAACCGTGTGTGAATTACAGCAACTAATGGAGCAGTGGACTTGATGAACCGGGTGTGAATTACAGCAACTAATGGAGCAGTGGACTTGATGAACCGGGTGTGAATTACAGAAACTAATGGAGCAGTGGACTTGATGAACCTGTGTGAATTACAGCAACTAATGGAGCGGTGAACTTGATAAACCGGGTGTGAATTACAGCAACTAATGGAGCGGTGGACTTGATGAACCGGGTGTGAATTACAGCAACTAATGGAGCGGTGGACTTGATGAACCAGGTGTGAATTACAGCAACTAATGGAGTGGTGGACTTGATGAACCGGGTGTGAATTACAGCAACTAATGGAGCAGTGAAATTGATGAACTCAAGGTAACAAGGAGATATATGATTCATATTTTGGGCTCCTCCAACAGGATTTATATTAAACCTTTATATCTAAGTGGAGAAAGGAGCCGATACTTGATCAACAGGACCTGGTTCAATCCTCAAAAGCTATGTCAACCAGATAACTAGTTGTCTACAGATGTTATTCATGTTAACCAGAGACACAATAACTACTCAAACCACTTTAATGTCCCAACCTAGGTTGGCAGATAAAACATATCTCTATTGCAAACAAAACTTGAATATAAAACCAACCAAATTATACAAATGAACCCAAATCAATCCGTTGATAGGAAGTGACACTCGATGTCACTGTGACTACATTGAAGATATCAATAACCCAGCAATTACTTACAGAGGTGACCACCCAAGCCAAGCCTGGCCTCTGCGCTTCCTTTGTTCTGAGAAAGACAGGCCAAGCCTGGCCTCTGCGCTTCCTTTGTTCTGTGAAAGACGAAAATGATAATAACTGCCTGCGCTTTTGTGGAGATGTTTTTATTTTAACTCCTTTAAAATATTACTAATCGCGAATAAATAAGGTAAAAACAATTAATATGATGTGCATATAGTTTAGTGTAAGAACTGCCAAAAAATATTACGAAAATATCACTAACACTCAGCAGCTTTCAATAACTCATATTCATGTTGCCCTTTTAACTAGTTCGTTTGCTCAGTCGGTAAATTTATGTACGCACTATAATTTTGATCACTAGATTACTGAGTGATGTTAGGGAACTATGAACTATGAACTATGAACTATGAACTATGAACTATGAACTATGAGTACCAAGCAGACACATTGGTCTACCCTTTTACTTCTACACTGATTAATAGCACCTTTTCTGATTATAGTTTTAATCTTACAAACATGTAGTAAATAAAATAATATTAGTTTTACAAGATGAATCTTTTAAGAAAATGTAAAGACAACAAGCTATTTTCCTCTCATAATGAGGATGGTAATATAAAATGAAGATAACACCGTTTAATTTAGATAAAATATATCGTTTTATTTGGTCTCATCAGTGCTGAAATGTCCTTGGAATTCTAATGACGCTGGTCTCAGGTTCAAAACCAGGCTCTAGTCTTATTTTACACATTGGTTAAATCCCCAGTCACACTATTTTAGAATATTAACTCCTATTTTTTTTACCAGAGATGTAGATTGGCTTTTTCCCGTTTTTTGTCCACAAAACTAAAGTACCAATCCAACTTCAAATAGTTCCAAAATAAATATAAATAAAAACAATGTTCAAATTATTGCAGGTCACAGCTTGGCATTGTTGTAAACATTCTAAATATGAAATACACCTGATAATATGACCTCTCACATTTTAGGATTGTTAGCGTGAGTCTCAACTAACAAGAGACACTATATAGCTACACTGGAAGATTGCTAGCGTGAGTCTCAACTAACAAGAGACACTATATAGCTACACTGGAAGATTGCTAGCGTGAGTCTCAACTAACAAGAGACACTATATAGCTACACTGGAAGATTGCTAGCGTGAGTCTCAACTAACAAGAGACACTATATAGCTACACTGGAAGATTGCTAGCGTGAGTCTCAACTAACAAGAGACACTATATAGCTACACTGGAAGATTGCTAGCGTGAGTCTCAACTAACAAGAGACACTATATAGCTACACTGGAAGATTGCTAGCGTGAGTCTCAACTAACAAGAGACACTATATAGCTACACTGGAAGATTGCTAGCGTGAGTCTCAACTAACAAGAGACACTATATAGCTACACTGGAAGATTGCTAGCGTGAGTCTCAACTAACAAGAGACACTATATAGCTACACTGGAAGATTGCTAGCGTGAGTCTCAACTAACAAGAGACACTATATAGCTACACTGGAAGATTGCTAGCGTGAGTCTCAACTAACAAGAGACACTATATAGCTACACTGGAAGATTGCTAGCGTGAGTCTCAACTAACAAGAGACACTATATAGCTACACTGGAAGGTTGTTAGCGTGAGTCTCGACTAACAAGGGCCCCCATGTTGCGATGAAGCGTGTGTTCCACAGTTTGCGCACCCTCTCTTCCCTCTGTTCGTACCCCTCATAATAAGCTAGATCTGTCACCTGACTAATAATCACGAGGGGAAGTGTCACATGGAATAAAGACGAGCTTGTCTGTGTTTGTGTAAAGAGCTGGACGTAATTTTACGCGACGTCTCCGATGCTTGCATTGAAATCATCTCCCTTTCTCCCCTTTCATTTCCTTTTCAAAACCCAACCGCACCCTTTTCAAAAATGTGAACCTCAAAACACACACATGGGGTGGTTGACACCCCATCTCGGCTTTCATCCTGCGGGGCTGAGGGGTAAATAAGGGGTGTATTCATGGAGAAAGATCTCCTGGGGTACGTCACCAGCCCCTGAGGGATTAGCCAGGAACTGCTCCACGCAAAGACTCAGTTGATTCTTTTCAAAAACTGGGACAACCAACTAGATGTAAACCAGCGTCGTCTCCACCAAATATGATCGGCCATAGTTTAGACACAGGTTCAACTAAACGAATCATCTAATAGATTATTAAAATAGTGTTTCTGATCTAGTACTGAGTAGTAAATTACTCGAGCCTAAATACATTAATTTCATACAAACTTGAGGCGTTTTACATATTTATAACAGTAAATTCAGAGCCGCATTTAAGGTTTATGACGCCCTGGGCAGGCTTTGACATGGTGCCCCCACCCCAATCATTAATGAAAGATAACGGATAATGTGCTAATTCCAGTTTTGGTTCGGGAGGGATTTCCCCCTTAACCCTCCAATGGAGAGCCATCCCACTATCCACTACCTATGGACCCATCGTGTCCCGGACTGGAGACCGGCAGCTGATAAAACACGTTTCAAACATGTTGAGCTAGTACCGATTAGGTATTGCTCGTTTATGTTAGAATTGTGTTGTTCAGCATCACGGACCATCCACCCACCACAGTCATCACGGACCACCCACCCACCATAGTCTTAAAATTCATTACTTTCACAAATATTTACACTTATGTACAATTTTTTTTAATTTCTCTCTTACTTTTCAAAATATTATGACACAGACAGATAAATAAAATTTGAAGCATAGTTGTGAAAATAAAACATTTCGGGTTATCAAACTCTTTTCTTCATGATTTAATTAAGGCAAGTCTTAGTTTGTGTCAGGCAAAGTCATCAATCAAATTGTTGAGGTCATCTTCAAGATTATATCACTTTGGCATATGCACCCGCAAGTGAAACTTACCTCAATACGAAAGCCAGTTGATCTATGTTAGATACGTCAGAGGTGGAATCTACGATTTTTGAAAAATATCTTGCATCACTTCCTTCCTTCAAGAATTGTTTGAACACTTGTTGTTGATGAACCCATCGCAGATGGCTGAATAAATATAAGATGTATTTCCTTTTCCCTTGTTTCCATATTTGGAAAGGTGTTGGGCAATAAACGGATCAATTTGGTTTATGAGCTCAATACAGCCCAAAAATAGCCCATTTGATAATGAACCTAAATTTTTGTCACTGCTTGTAAGTTCTGTTTAATATCAGACTGAACTATTTTTGTATTATGCTCTCATATTTGATATTCCAGGTTGCAGGGTCCTCAAATAAAAATAATGGGTCATTACATTTTGCAGAACAATCAGTTGTGTTAAGAAAAACATGGCCTCCATTATTAGAAGTCGTCGGTTGAGATATTATGCATTCATCATTGTTGTATTGCTCACCCTGAGTCTCTGAAGGACTCTTAAGAAAATCATTGGTTTTAACTTAGGAGGCATTTAAATCTCCAAATTCAAATGAGTTTTTTTTTTATTTCTGTCACCAAATTTAAATTTTGACCAAAACCTATGACATTACTTAGCTCAAGTTCACCAACTCTGGCATAAGAGGACTTTCCACCACTGTCGGTACTAGATTTAACAGAAATGGACGATTCAAGTACAATATTAAAAATATTCTATATATTTGGTACTTTTTTCAAAACAGTTTCTTCTTCAAGTTTGTTTTAGCTGACATGTTTACGGCTTTCAGCTGCACTAGGTTTCTTATAGTTATTCATGTTGAAACAAAATATAATCTTACCTTAATTGAATTCTTTCAATAATACTAAAATCTTCACGGGTCATACGGTATAAGTTTTAAATAGTAACATCCGCAAACATAACCTCACTAGCACCCACAAAACAACACAATAAACTGAGTTGACTAAGGGCTTTATGAGTGGTAGGGGTTCCCAGCGTGAGTCATGTCTGGCAATCAGCTGATGGGTGCTCAGTGGCTGCGTGAGTCATGTCTGGCAATCAGCTGATGGACGCTAGGTGGCTGCGTGAGTCATGTCTGGCAATCAGCTGATCACTCTTCACGGTAACACCACCTTGATAGTCCAGAAAAATAAAGAGTTAAATTAGCTACGTACGTTGGTCTGTATTCACAAAGGTTTTACGAAAGATTGGTATCACTGTATTTAATCAACAAATCATTAAAAAAAAATTTGACTTAACTCGTGGTTGGCTTTAATTTAAAATGTATCGCCCCCTATTGCACCCCCAAACCTCGTGCGCCCCTGGGCATCTGCCCAGTCTGCCCAGTTATGAGAGTGCATCATGGGAAGTTGTGGGCTCTGGGCAATGACTATCCACCAAAAATATGGAGGGGTATCATCTTGTATCTCACAGAGAATTTTGTCAACACACATTTGACCTCAACTAATCTTCTAATCAGAAACTAATAATTTATATTGTTTATTCTATCACTATCCACCTAATAGTCCAAATGGTCTTGTCAAGGAGGGGAATTCTGAAATATTGCCCAGGAGAGACATTCTGGCATGTTACCCAGGAGAGATATTCTGGCATGTTACTCAGGAGAGACATTCTAGCATGTTACCCAGGAGTGACATTCTAGCATGTTACTCAGGAGAGACATTCTGGCATGTTACCCAGGAGAGACATTCTGGCATGTTACCCAGGAGTGACATTCTGGCATGTTACCCAGGAGAGAAATTCTAGCATGTTACCCAGGAGAGACAATTTGGCATAACAGGCTGGTGGTGTAAGTATGGTGGTGGTGGTGGTGGTGGTGGTGGTGATGGTGGTGGTTGTTGTGATGATGATGATGAAAGAGGTCCTCTTCATGAAGTGAGCTAATCCCGCGAGACTTTCTGTCGACTCATGTCTGCTCCGAGATGCATGATGGGAAAGTGATGCCAAGGCTTTATTTGCGGTGGGGGGAGAAGAGGACATCAATCCTAAATGTAAAGTAACTTTAACTGAATAGGGAAGGGATGAATGGTGCCGAGGAAGATGTGAAGTTGTTGAAGAGGGGACGGGATCTCTTCAATATTAGGGCTATCTTTCTTTGAAGTGTGTTTTGTATACCCAGGGGCGGCCCGACGTAAATTTTGTGCCCGGGCGGGATTTCTCGTCCCCTATGTAACCGGTGCATAATATAGTCTATTCGCCATAGGAGTGGTTATAACTGACAGCTAGCAAAGTTACCAGATATACTCTCATGTAGCCACTCGACAAACCAAATGACCTGCAAGACCATATATTGATTTGTTGTCACTTTTGGCAGTCAAAACGTTGACAAAAATAATTTATTTTAAATTTTGTTTTTCTTTTTTACCATTCTCTAAATCTTCTGCTAGCTGTTCGCTATCACATTTCCCATGGCGATTGGACTCTGGAAAAATATTAAAATAATTCCCTAACCTAATATTATTTTGTAGACAATGCTATCCTCCATTTTTTATTATAAGTTTAACACACTTTGACCATATAAACGGTCTACGTTATAATCGCAAAAACAAACTTTTTTTAGGGTGCCATTTTTTCAATATTGCAAATGTTAAATAACCTTTTAAGAATGGCAATAAATTCTAATTTACTCCCCAAAAATTTATACTAATATGTAAAATTTCATGATAGTATTAAAAAGTGAACGATTGGAACTCCACTATTACGTCTAGGCTATGTTAGGTTTGGGATTATTTTCATATCACGCCCAGGCTACGTTAGTCTAGGTTAGCTCTGTTTGGCACCCCCTCGAGTTGGCACCTAGACAGACAACTCACGTTGTGTTGGATAGCTATTGAGTATGGAGGTAGACAACTCACGTGGTGCCTGATCACTACAAGGTATAGAAGTTGACAACTCGCGAGGTGCCTGATGGATATAGAGAGATAGACAACTCACGACGTGCCTGATAGATATAGAGGTAGACAACTCGCGTGGTACCTGATGGCTATAGAGAGGTAGACAACTCACGAGGTGCCCGATGAATGTAGAGAGGTAGACAACTCGCGTGGTACCTGATGACTATAGAGAGGTAGACAACTCACGAGGTGCCTGATGGCTATATAAAGGTAGAAAACTGGCGTGGTGCCTGATGGATATAGAGAGGTAGACAACTCACGAGGTGCCTGATAGAAATTAGAGTGGTAGACAACTCACGAGGTGCCTGATGAATGTAGAGTGGTAGACAACTCACGAGGTGCCTGATGAATGTAGAGAGGTATACAACTCACGAGGTGCTTGATGGATATAGAGAGGTAGTCAACTCACGAGGTGCCTTATGGATATAGAGAGTTAGACAACTCACGAGATTCCTGATGGATATAGAGAGTTAGAAAACTCACGAGGTGCCTTATGGATATAGAGAGGTAGACAACTCGCGTGGTATCTGATGACTATAGAGAGGTAGACAACTCACGAGTTGCCTGATAGATATAGAGGGGTAGACAACTCACGAGGTGCCTGATGAATGTAGAGAGGTAGACAACTCGCGTGGTGCCTGATGACTATAGAGAGGTAGACAACTCACGAGATGTCAGATGACTACAAAGAGGTTTACAACTCGCGAGGTGCCTGTTAACGAGCTGTTGTTCAAAGAAGATGTATATTTCCTCAACGGGACGTGATCAAGAGGTACTGACGACGCTATTCACAGGAAACCGAGCGAACATGTCAGAGAGCATGATGGGTAGACCCCCCCCCTACCTTTTCACCCCGTCATTCTGAGTTAACAAGCCTCACCCGTGATGTGATGTGCTCACAAGGTCACTAACAATCACTACCGCACCTTTTACAGGCGCTGGGATTGTTGGCTGGTTGTGTAGGGGATACTGGTTTGTATCCCTGTCCAGTAAGTCCCCATTGTTTGGGAGAATTAACTTCACAACGAGCCACATGAAGTT
>CABFWB010007785.1:0-13523 GCA_902151455.1 Timema bartmani
GCGGGATGCGCCCACCAAAATCCTCCCTGAAATTATTGGCTGGTTACGGCCTTGCCTTAAGGAGCAGTCCTGAGTGAGCTATCGAACGGCCGTGAATTGGTCCTTAAGACGCAGTCCTGAGCGACCTATCAAACAGTTGCATTCCCACGTGTGGGTTGGTCTGAGGAAAATAAGAACTAGCGTAACCGATTGTTTGTAGAGATATGGTAACTTGACTCCGTGCTCAGACACGAACAAAATTAGACAGGTCGCGATCCTTATGTTGCGTTTACAAAACTGGGATTCATTCGAATGTCAAGCGCCCATCTATGTTTATATGGTGTTATTTATAACTAGGATCGTATTAGAATGTGTGCCCGCATCTGCGTGGAAAGAGAGAGGGCGAACACACTCAGGAAACCCCCCTTTTCAATCTAAAACAGTACACCTGTACTCGAATCCTGACATATAGTCTCCATGAAACCAGACAAGACGATAATATAGCGTCTTTGTCCGCGGAATAAGGTTAAGGAAGGCCGATTAGAGGAGATGCACCTTCATTCGCGTGTTAGGAGGATTAGAAAGACCACAATGCGCATGTCAGTGTTGGGAAACGCACCTTCTTCAGTGCCCCCGACCAAGGTTGAACTCCATCTCAGTTGAAAAAACGCCGGTCGTGGCACTGAGCCAACCCTTTCAACTAGACATCCTTGCTTTGGTGACTCGATTATCTTAGCACAAACACGCATCGGTGGGCAAGCGGGTTAGTTGTCAGGCTCAACTAGTCTACTTTGCCAGCGAAGGGGAGGTCGAGCTTTGAATCCAGGCTGGGTGTANCTTTTCCAGCGAAGGGGAGGTCGAGCTTTGAATCCAGGCTGGGTGTATAGAAGTTGTTCATTTGACCATAAAATGACCTTATCACTCTACTTTCACGCCACTGCTGATACATTTCTTCTAGAATAGATCCTACCCATCCATTTCCCGCCCAGCTAGCGGATGGGCGGTAAGACGCGGTGAGAGCATGAAGAGAGCTTTAATCTGACAGCTAGAACAGCTACTAGAGCTACTTCCAGGTGTTCATACGCCGGGTCATGTTATCTGCAGTTGTCACTGTTGATGGATATTGTCAATACATGTAAAATAGTATACTTGTACTTTTTAAAAAGGTCCTTTCTATGAAAATGTGACTGTATCAATGTTGGCCGCGACTATTGAGCAAAATAGGTCTTGTTAGCAAAATTCAAGTTCTTGACGGAAGATTTATGTACTTGTTTGAAGAGGTATTTAGGTTAAGATAGGAGATTTTTATGTTCTGTTGGTTGTTTACCTTGGTGTTGACCCTGTGAATATGATTCAACTCTCATACCACCCGCTCTGGCTGTATATTCATTAATCGTCAATATTGTAAGAAAGAGGGGGGGGGACTAAATTTAGAATAAATGTAGCTGTATTTGCGTGTTGAGAGAGAGTGAGAAACCATTTAGGAAGACTCAATCTGAGTACACGCACGATCTCCCAGTTATCTGCAGTCTAGTCTATCGCGAGAGTAACGCCTTAGACCATGCGGCCATTGAAGCGGGTTTGTTGCAATCGCTGGGTTCACGAGTTGTTCAAATAAAGGAAAACTACCAACTGGGTAACGCCTTAATTACAGTACAGTATTCATAGGAAGAACATTATCTTACAGCTATAATAGCTACTAGATCTACTTTCACGGGTTCATACGTCAAGTCAAATGATCTGCAATTGTCCCTTTGATAGATATTATCAACACAAATAATAATGATAATAATAATATAATAGTAAAATGTTATTAATGTTTACCACAAAGAATGGATTATATTCTCTGAAATTCCCTTTCTTTGAAAAGCGGACTGTATATTTGGAAAGCTGACACAGCCCTTGTCTTTAAGCTAAAGGTCCTGATTTCGATACCGTGAGTTTTCAATGGTATATTTTATTCTAAAGTTTTACAAACCTCTCGTCCTCAATTTAATGTTGGTCTAGTTCCTTGAATTCTATTTCCACATACTGCTTCCTTCGCTAATAGTTCACACGCACACACGCACACACACACGCACACACTATATTATATATACCATTAAATTATTATTGGCACCTCTTCTTATTACCCGTTCGAGTTATACGCACTTACTCTAATGTGTAATGGTAGGGTGATTGTGAGATGAAATGGAGGACCTACAGTTTAACGTGGAATCCGAACCACGGTGGAGGCCTGGCATTCCACACATTCACAAGTTGTGATTAATTCACGTCTTGTCAGAGGTAGAAGGATGGGTTTGGCAATCAGATAAATCTGAGCCGGGACAGAGGATTGAACCCCGGACCCCAAGCACAGAAGTCTCACACCTTACCCCTAAACTACCAGGTCACCTTATACCATTAAAATTAAATGTCTAGATATTTATGGATTGTGAATTTTTTTTTTTTGAAATTCTTTAATTGAATTGTATTGTATGTTTGCTGGCTAAAAGCAGATCGAGGTTCGGATCCCGGCCTACCTCGTTGGTATAAAATGTGAGGATGGCACGGACGGGTAGTAAGACTGTTATTATGCTTAAACTATAAATGCCTATCCTGATGTAAAAATGTTCGTCAACAAAGTTTGTTCGTCTCTAACTACAGTTGTTGACATTAGAATGGTATTTAATTTTTTTAAATTAAGGTAATCCGGTTGTCATTTGAACCTGGGTCAATGGCACATGACCAGTTCATGAATATAATTTTAATGTACTCTGTTCTGGACTAATATAGACATCTTGAGAACACTAGAAATGACCCAAGTCTCCACGATATTAATAATAATAATAATACTTAGCACCGCGTCTTACTACCCGCTCGGGTTATACGCTTAAGTACTAATTACTCTAATGGGTTAGGAATTGGGAAGGTTGAATTTAGAGGAAGCGAACCCGCATTTGCGTGGAGGGAGAGTGGAAAACCATTTAGGAAAAAACCACCCCTAGTTCACCCGGCTGAGATTCGAACCTCGATCTCCCCGTCCTCGGCAGTCGGGCTCAACACAACTAGAGCGTTAGCCAACTACGCCACCGAGGCGGGTCTCCACGATATTATCACAGGTAAGTTGATATTCTAAGCAGCGTTGATGATATCGTGTGTTTTATGTTTTCAAATATGCTCTTAAAATATCATTATGACTGTTTTAAAAATATTGAGTATAGTCGCCTTAAAATCATAGAAAAATATTTTTAGTTTGTTAAAATATGTATTAGATTAAAATATTATTCATTCAAGCATTGTAAAACCATATACTCGTTAAAAAAATATATATAATTATTCATCCGTATATATCAATATTTAGCTATTATTGGTTTTTTATTATTATATGTGCCTGTATGGTACTTGTGTCCTTTTAACATTCATGTTGTAATTAATAAGCGCAGAGGAGAGAGCTAATTAATTTAACCGCTCTCTTTATACCACCATATTATAACTATTCTTATTATAACTATAGATAGAAAATTATAGCATAATTTACAAACTAACATTTCCTTGAAAAACTCAAAAACATTATTTGACCAAAAACATTATTTATTTTAAAAGGCGCATGAATAAAACACGCCACCGTATTCGAACTTTCTAACCACTTGGCTATACGATTGTTGTAGTTAATATCCCAATGTAAGTTATATAGGTTCATTAAACTGTGTTAAAACAGTATGTTTTTTAAAAATAAATTAAATACCAATCAATCAATCAATCAATCAATCAGCTAACTAGTAAATCCAGTGATATAGAAAGAAAGACAGAAGAAGACAGACTTACGTGGTAAAGTAAAAATTGTGTGTGCGCCAGGTCAGTCCCGAGTCGCGATAGTTTGCTCAAGAGTAATCAGGCTCTCAGAGATATAAGGAGGTATCCAGAGTCACAAAGTTTCAGAGCAATACTGCCCGCCAGATACAAACGCGATATCAAGGAGGTATTGAAATGTTCGGAGCAAACAAACAATGATATTGGCTGGACCAGTAGCACGCGCGCACGCGCAGTACTGGGTTTTTCAGGCGTTACGGGGGAGGGAGTGAAGAAGTAGTTTAAAACTTAACTCCCCCCCCACTTTATCAATGTCAAACATCTAGGCACGTGCACTCAAATTTTACAGTACACGAGAGAAAGAGAGAGAGGGAGAAATAATTTCGAAATAATCAGAGTTGCATGAAACATTGAAAATACTTTCAAATACCGGTACCGTGACTTTTAAAATAAAAATAAATTCCCCCTTGTAAAGTGAGTTTTTAAAAATAAGCCCAGCATAAATAACAACAAATAATACACATCTTGTACTCTAAAACAACAAACAAATGACTTTTCAAGTTTTGTGCAAATATGTTTTCTTTTTGGTATTGTTTTCAACTTAAGTCTATTAATATCGCTGTTGTTATTTAGTCGCTTCAAAGACTATCAACAAAATGAAATTATATTACCAGATTGAACAAAATGAGCAGGAGGAATCTAAAAGAACCACGCAATCCTACCTATGGTCTATGGCCCACATCATGGTGAAACCAAGCAAGGTAAGCGTTCTATGTTACAGGATAAATAGAGGGAACACTTCGTTTGGGGTACTCTAAAATCTAACAGTCTTTCCTTGACTTATTAATCTATGATCCTTTATTACAAGAAACACCATAGTGTAATCCGTCAAGGTAAGACTGATATCTTTCAATCTGAATAAAATGTACTCAGTGTTATGCAAACTAAAAATCAGATAAAAAGTTGTACATTTTCTTACACATGTGATCACCTTTAGGAAAGGGTGTCCGCCATTTTGAACCTTCTTATAAACACCATAATGCCATTTATAATATTTACAAACAAATTTAAATGGCAGGGCCATAATTAGAAATCATGATTTTTAGAGATTTTCCACCCATAGTGGATTGGAGTGAAGTCCCTCAACAGAATATGACAAGGACCTTCATCTACATATTTTAACACTATACACTTTTGGAAGCCATATAAATGTATTTTAAACCCATCTGGGATTATATTTGCTAGACATGTTAAAAGAATCCAATATAATCCACTATTCTTGTGTTTGAGGAAGAATACAAAATATACAATAATTATTAATAGACTTTCAGATGTGGGGGGTTTAAATGGCACTGCCTTGTTAAATATAGCACCTCTGAGGTAGGAATTAGACACAACTATAGTACTTCAATCCAACGAATATAATTATAGACTATGATGTGTATGGATAGTCATGTTTTCGTAGGAATGACCTTATCTAAGATTTAGAAAAAGTAACCAGAGTTTCTTTCACGTATTCATACGTCAACCCATGTGATATGCAGCTGTCACTGTTGATAAATCAATACCTATAAAATAACAATAATAAGATGTATACATTTTATCAATGTTGACTGCATTAAAATATGTTTGTATCTATTAAAGGCCCTTCCTTTGAAAATTGGACTGTAGCTGTCACGTCAAATGTTTTTCGACATGTTGGTAAACCATAATCTGAACACTATATTTAACTGACAATTATTTGAACAGTGCTAGCTCGCTGTAATTTATGACACCATTGTCACAGATTGTACAAGAAGGGAGCTTAATTCGGTGACCTTGAACCGCAAATGCATTTCGTGTAACTGAGTGAGCTCCAGCATTACTGTGGATTCACACGTTATCCGAAGAACTAGTGCAGAATAGAAACTTATTCACGTCACGAGCTCCAAGCCAATCACAAGATTTCTGCCTTATCGGCGCGAGCTGTTCCGCTAAAGTTCAACTAATCTCTACTTCATCCGCTCTGCCTGAGATGTTCAGCACAAGAGAAACAATCAAATTTCAGAACCAAACATCTAAAATCAGCGCACACGCGCATTTGACAACGCATGCGCTCTACAGCCAGAAGTTAGCAGATAGCTTCGTTGGCTTTTGTGAGGAGATTTGAAATAACCCATTAATGTAAAGCGTGTGTATCGACGAACGAGTATTGGATTGTGTCACGACACGGCGCTATAGTTAGAAAACATCCATCGGGAGAATGATCTAGAATATATGTTTATCCACTAGAAAATAAAATATGTTGATAATCAGTTGTTTAAAGTTCGAGTGAATTTCTGATCCACTCAAACAGATTCTGCTCTCTATTTTCGGCGAACGTGTGATTCAAGCTTCACTCTCTCAGGGAACGAAATTGATTAAAGGGATGAGGGTCTATTTTGAATGCTGACGCATTTCCTTACAGTATAATCTTCCTCACAATACTCGATTACGTTAGATAGTTTAGGCGACCAATAGACATGACTGATACTAGAAAGTCCCAAATAAAATATTTTTAATATTAACTTTAAAACGTTTGTTCATTGTTTACCCTCTTAAAACCTATATTTAGAGGGAACCAGAATATTTAGGCTACTTTTTAATTCGTTCTTATTACATTTTCGAAAACTTCTTTAATTATTTATTTATAAATGGAAAATTATCTGCTAGTGTGTCAAGCAAAATGTCTTAGTCAGTGAGTTGTGAGTTTAAAGTTGTAGCTTGTAAAATATTTTATATTAAAGTATAGGGTTAGTATAGTGGCTAATCACATACTCATAATGACCCTTGTTCAAATACAGTTATACAAAATATTAAATTAATTACAAAATATACATTTCCCAAGCTGCAAAAATTGATAATAGTTTTGTCTTACATTGTTACAAACTTAAAATTATTCTTTTTGTTTATATATTACGCCTATTATAATACATCTTATTGATTTGAATTCACAGGCCCACCCAGACCATTTACATTTTTGGGGGACTCCTTTCACACAAATAGTTTTCGTTTTAAATCAGTGTCAAATTCACTGAGGGTAGCTTTACAAAGTGTGAATTTAACCGTGCTTTTACCATACTTTTTTCCAAGCAAATATCCTCGTGTTACTACAGAAAAAACAACTTTTCATTCGACGCCCTTAAATAGCTTAAAGTTTTGGGTAGGGGGCCAACCAATCAAAAAGGAAAGCTTTGAAATAACATTTATGTGAACAACTGAAAGATTATAAATGCATTTACCACCACTTTTATTTTAAATTAAATTGCATGCTCTTTTCTTTACCAGTTTACGCTTAAAAGGTTTCCCGAACAGCTAGGAATGAACACGCCTAAGTCATTAGGGCTAGGTCTAATGACTTTAGAATTCAGATAATGGGTATAATGCGGATTGGACCTGATCTCATCAAATTTGGATTAACGCCTTCCTAATTTACCTACTTGTTGGAGGTCCAATGAACACTAACAATAATTTCAGTAAATATTCGAGCTAAAATAATAAAAATAAAATTAGGACCTATTATCTATAGACTATTTTTGAAATTATTTATTTATTTCTTCTTTGGTGACATGGCACCCCCTCGTACTCATCACCCCTTGTAATCACTCGCTTCAATCCCCCCTTGAGATGGCAATGAGACAAGGTGATACCATGCTAACTTATATGGCTGATTACTTTTTGTTGGTATTCTTTCTGCTAGTTAACGCTTATTAAATAAGTATTTGAAACAACCTTCGATTTTCATAAATAGCTATAGCAGCTCCATTCTTAAAACAAAAGAAAAACAAAACATCGTGGTGGTTAGAATTGAGGTGCTGCCACCTATCTACGCCTTTGCATAATCCTCATAGTTTTAAGTATTGAAGGAAGTGTACTAGCCTCTGTTTTGGCACGACTGTTAAACACCAATGTTTACAAATTACGGGTATTATCATGGCTACAGAAGTAACTCCGTATGAAACTTTATACCACCAACAGGTGCGTAACTTCAATATTAATTGACTTTACATTATTTAAAAAAAATCAATTCATTAATAATTTATTCATCAGGTCGTATCGTCTCAATTCTCTTAACTTAAACTTTTATCTGTCAATACAGTACATGCCCATCAACTGATTGATCAAAATTGTTCTTGATTTACAGCTTCTAATTTAGACATGATCTCACAATGTCAAATTTATCATTAAATTCAGATTATAGGCTTATGGAAAGTCCTATTTAATGTGTTCTCTATGGTTAGTAGTAGTGATGATATCCATTATTTACTAGTAATAATATTCAAGAACTTAGTCCCGCCTAGTTGAAAAATAAAACATGAAAGCAAGTGATAAAATAACACATTAATAACAGATAATTATGATATCCATTATATACTATTAATAATATACAGGTACTTAGTCCTACCAAGTGGAAAATAAAAAATGAAAGCAAGTGATAAAATAACACATTAATAATATGGCTAACTTTGAAATTGAATTTGAATTAAATCTAAAATACATTTTTAACTGAGAAAACCAAAGCCTAATTCTACCACTTCTTGCCATGGTAATGTTAATCAGCTATAAGCAGACCGACCTTTCATCTCACCCATACGCAAAGTTACTGGTACCTACTTAAATCAAAATGTTGTAATTGTTAAAAATTATCTCCTTGACTGAACCTGACCAAAAAATGGTAAAGTTGGGGCTTAAATTAACGAAACATGTGGCTATGCCTGCTAAATGTAGTTCACAGTTTCACTTGTTTCAGGGAACTATTAGCGAACTAGAAATACTTACACTGGGCATTAAATAATTGTCTAAGTAGAGCAACAATTCTCTAGACCATTGTTCCACAAACTTTTCAAGTTCACAGTAACTTACACGGTTAAACCTAGTTTTTACCCCTGCAAACCATCGTTTTGCTTTGGGCATGCGGTGCGGCAACAGGAAATGTATTATGCACCCAGTCCAACTTTTTATTAGAATTAAGGGAATTATGGACTAATTTTTTCCTAAAGTAACGTCAAATGTTTAATTAATTATTAATGGTTAAAGCTATTTTTTTCTCTGCCCGCTTCTTAAACATTTGCAACATTTCTTTCAAACAATTGATAGTTTGGGTAAATCGTAAATCTAACTTTGCGTAAAAGCTTTTTATTTTGTCTGATGTAATTGAAATATTATTAAGTAGGCCCTATATAGTAATAGATGCGAACATCGCATGGCTGTCGCGTGTACCAACTTCAGTCATGTTTTTATTGAACAGCGATGAGTGGCCGCACAGTACCCAGCGTGCTGCGGAACTACACTCTAGTCAACTCCCATTACAATTTACAACACTTGTTGCCAACATACAGAACTGAGAATATTTTTCCTCTCAATCTTTCACACAGTTCATTTCATTCTACTTGTCCTAACTTAAATTGTTTAGAATCTCTTAGTACACTAAATACAATGGTAGCTTGGTTATTTGAAATAAAGGGGGCATACCCGATTTTAGATAACCAACGGTTTAGATGGTTTTTAAATTTGAGTCGTGGCGATTAAAATAAACATTTATTTGGAAACGTGTTTTATGATTGTGAAATTTATTTGAAATTCATACAATATTGTATATATATATTATATACTAACAATTTCTTATACTAAAAAAATCTGATGTTTTGATTTAAAATTTTTTAATTTTTTTTGGCTGCAATTTACCTCAATATTATATCTGCAGAGAATCACTCCACGCTTTCTTCAACGAATCATAGAGCAATCTGTGACAACAAACCCAAATTTGATTGCTCATAGGCTAAGAAGGATATGAACACATGATGAAATATAAATGCCCTGGACTGCAAATAAATTGTGAGATTCTTACCTGTAACGCTTTGAACCTGTCGTTAGCTGTCATCCAGTTGTCATCCTGAATGATTCATCCCTGTCGTCCACTGTCCCTCTCATCAGATTCCAGCTCTCTGACACCAATCATGTCTTGTTCTTGGTTGTTATCCAAAGATTGGCTTCCTCTTCTTGCATGTCTTCACATCCAGGAACCTTTTTACAACATAATCTCTTCATTGGTTAAGTTAATTCCACACTTTCTAGGGTGATATATCACTCACTTTCTCCTTGTTTGTTTTAGTTTCTTCTGAATTCTGGGTTGACTGTGTAAGAATAAAATCCTAGTAAAATTGAGTCCTTTCTGTCACACCTGTCAAAAAAAGAAAGAAAAAAGAAGATTAGTAGATTGACATAGACTAGGCTTGAGCAGAGGATCTATCACTGCCCAAACAAATGTCGAGTATAGGCCTACTTCACTCAATTGTGTGATGGGTTTTATTGTGTGTCACAATATTTCATCAGTCATGGCCACCACCTTCCATTTATTCATAAAAAAATAGTAATAATAAACACATGTGATATCTTGTGATGCACGGACTATTATTACAAACGATAAACAAAGCTGTGCCAATATGAACGCACCATTCACCTGTTTGTTAGAACGAGCGGGAGAGCCCCGAGCAGCCGGAGCCTACTTCCTCTCTACCCCCGTCCTACCACCACACGATACTAAGCTCTGAAAGGGGAGCCCCACCCACATACGAGGAAGCCATTGATCCCAATGGTGAGTGAGCTACAGTAGCTTTGAGATGTTGTATTTGGGGGTAATAGACCTTGAGGCCATCAACCGTGACTATAGTATACATTCATACTTTCTCTTGTTTATATAATTAGCTATTAATTGACTGTATTTAGAAGCAACCGGTTGAGCAATGTTTATTAACATGTTATGTGCATGTTAACACGAGGAAGTTTTTGTATTTATTCGAATATATAAACATTTGTTTACTTACTAAAGATTTTAGGAATTAAAGACCTTTAAAATCGAATGTGAATTCACAGTAAGACAATGTTTAGCATGTTAGTTACTATTTCTATAATTTAAGACACATGGTAATATGAACAAAACTACCTAAAAGAAATACCTCTTAAATTATTCTCTCCTTGTTTCTAAGATCCTAAGTTATTCACTGGATCTCAGTGGCGTGGTCGTAAATTTAGCAGTGATGGAACACAAGGCCATCCACTCCAAAGCTGGAAGGAGAGTGGGGAGGGGGTTGGCGGGCAAACACCCAATTTCACAAACATAAATACTTTTAGAAGCTCTTTGGAGCATTTTTTAACGGTTACTAAGGTTGAAACCTACTTAGCGCACCTCCCTTAACATTCCAAAAATTCGCATAAGGTACGGTAAATTTCAACAAAATTTATTGATTCATGGTATTAAAAAAAGTTTTAACATAATATTGATACAAAATCAATTAGCCTGGTTAACTTAGAATTGCATAGTATAAAACTTTACTAAAAATATTATATGTTTTGAATATTTTCCCATGAAAAGCAGCGCCGGAACGGCGTTCCCGATCCATTGTGCCCCTGATGGATCTAGCAGAGCCATAAAACCTTTTGATCTATGGCTCGACTAAACACTAACATAGTTTTTAACTTGTCCCATCACCAATGAAAAGTGTCCTATATCGGAATGTCTGTAGCGCCGCCCCCCTCGTACGACTCCTTGTTTGGAAGGGTACGGGAGGCTCACAAGGCGTCCAAAGGAGTGTTCGAGTTCCTCAAAAACGTCATCATTCTGCTGTTGGGCACAAGTAAGTCACTTGTATCTGTGTTTTTGAAAAAAAAGAAGCTAAAAATATACTTTTGCCAACATTTTGTAGAGGAGAGAGTCAGATGGAACCCAAATTTGGTTTTATATATATATATATAAAATTGATAAACAAGGACTCAAAATATGTATTACACATTTTGGTAATAGGAGACAAATATAATTTTGCCAACATTTTGTAGAGGAGAGAGTCAGATGGAACCCAAATTTGGATATATATATATATATAAAAAATTGATAAACAAGAACTCAAAATATGTATTACACGTTTTGGTAATAGGAGACATTTCAAAAAATATTTAATAAAACGTTTTTGAAAACAAACAACCACTTTTGAATGTTTCTGAAACAAATTTTTAAATGAACCAGGGAAAATGGTATAGAACCAGTTGGATACACGCTGCTGTAGGATACACTCAAATTAAACCCAGGAAATTAAAATAACGTTCAAATCGAATTTGATTTTAAATTTTGAGCATGTTCTTGTTGGTATGATAGAGAACGTCGCTTTTTGTTCATGTTTTGAGATATCAACTTGTCAGATAAAGTCAATTGTTTTAGTAAATATCACATTTATGGAAGATTATTAGGAACAGAGCACTAGGTTAAATCATGGTTAAAATTAGTAGGGATAGACAGCACTTACCTGAGTGATGTGTACTATAGTATCACTCAGGTAAGTGACAACTATCCCTCCTGATATAAACAATGTCTACTCCAATGTCTACTCCAGTATCACTCAGGTAAGTGACAACTATCCCTCCTGATATAAACAATGTCTACTCCAGTATCACTCAGGTATTAGCTGTTGGTCCCTCCTAATTTTAACAATATTCACAGAAGAGTTAACTGTGATCTGTATTTCAGTTGGCTGCACTGTCATCCTGGGAGTGACAATAGTAGTCCCTATCTGTATGATTGTCATTGGTGCCATCTACCTGAATGACTGTCCGCAGGGCGAGTACATCCCCATCTACTTGCTTGTCGGAGGTGAGTAATGTCCGACTCACCCTTGGCTTGTCACAAATAAACCAGCCATTAAGTCAAGCTCAAGTATGACAGTCTAAAAGAATTATCGATCTGCTGTATTGAGGGTGGTTTTACACTCTACCTCTATGCAAAGGTGGATACACTTTATCTTAATTATACTGTCCTCATTCCCACCCACTCACTAGTGTGAATATGTTGACACCATCGACTGAGAAATAAGACAAAATGAACAACAAAAAGAATAATGTGGTCCATGGTGGGCCAAGGGGGTATAAAAGTGGTCCATGGTAGGACAAGGGGGTATAAAGGTGGTCCATGGTAGGACAAGGGGGTATAAAGGTGGTCCATGGTGAGACAAGGGGGTATAAAGGTGGTCCATGGTGGGACAAGGGGGTATAAAGGTGGTCCATGGTGGGCCAAGGGAGTATAAAGGTGGTCCATGGTGGGACAAGGGGGTATAAAGGTGGTCCATGGTGGGTAAAGGGGGTATAAAGTACGGCCAGCCGAGACTGAAACCTGGCATAGGTACCAGCTGGTTGTGAAGTTGTCAGAGTTTCTCAAGATGTAGGACATCACTGTTGATCTTTTTGACAAACTACAAGTATCACTATCCAGTGATAACAGACGTTGCTGACCTGTTACAGGAGGTTTTGGCGTCCTGAAGCAGCTGCTCCACCTGTCAGCGCGGGTGCGTCAACGAGAGGAGGAACAGGAAGAAGAGAGACTGCGCCAGTCCCCCACGCAGACCCTAATCAACTGCTTCATGCTCGGCTGGTTCATTATTGGTGAGCTCCCGAACCGAGGAGTCCTTTTTCTATTCTCGGAAACTTCCAACCATCAAAGATATCGCGGATTCAAATCAGAAAAAAAACCCAACAATTTTTAAAGTTTGGATTTTATAGTGAAGTAAATTGATAGAACAAAATAAAAATAAAAAATAAAATACTTAGAGTAAATTTGATGAAGAAAGCCCACCAAGGGAAAGAGGGAAAATGTGTGAAGAATCCAATGCACAAAGGTGACATCATCTTCCTTTCTTCTGTCTTCTATAGTAGAAATAGTCACACACACATTTTAACACTAATAGAATAAT